>CAJQZJ010004767.1:314912-341035 GCA_907164525.1 Lophiomys imhausi
CCCCCCCCCAAAAAAGAGGGTGATTGTCCCTGAGTGAGGAATAGGGCAAGGCTCTGCTCTTATCATTCCAGGAGAATCAAAGCATCCATTCAAGGAACCCAGGGACAACTGGACAACGGAAACCTCAGCAGAAATCAGAATCAGACACCAAAAGAAGACGAGTGATCCAGATGATTCAGCCTGACAGACTCCCTCAATAGATGTCTCCATCAAAAGCCTACAACCACAACAACTCAATATCGCTAAGACTGTTCAGCCCTACACAATGCCCCAGCCAGAACCTCAGTAAAGCCCGGAAGTTCAGCTTCCGCCTACAAACTCCTTAGGTCATCTAAACAGCTGAGAACAGAAGGACTGAACATAAAAGGATTGTACAAACATTTTTAACCATTTTTCCATTTTGGTTTTGGCCCCAAACAGGTTTACTACGACCCAAATCAGCAGGAAGTCATTTTAAGAGAGCGACGTCCCATACCCAGAGGGTGGGGAGGGTGTTTCTCCGCCCCCCCTTTTTTCGGTTATTTGAAGAACAACTGAAAACACTGTTATTTAGGGGAAGAGATTACAAGTTTTTAAATGGTCCTGTTTAATGGGTTTTGGAGGTTAGACCCAGGGTATTCCTTCTTTCCCTTTTCTGTATCCTTCTTTATCTCCTATGTAGGAATGCACGGAGAGAGAAAAATCGAGACACAGCACAGGAAGGATCAAGAAGGTCACATTATTGAATATGCCCTTATACCCTTGTATATTGATACAAAATTAATAGTATATTTGGCTAAAGTGGTATTGACCTTTGTTTATTGTGCAAAAATAAGATTGTATTGGTCTACGTCAGTATTGATATTTGTATATTGATACAAAACTAAGATTATAGTTGGCCACAATGGTATTGACCCTTGTATATGGACGCAATATTAAGATTGTATTGGGCCGCATAGAATTTTATATTTTGACACATAATATGTATATTTCAGCTCTTCTATAAGGTATTGTGCCTGTACAAATCATTTAAAAGTATATGTTTACTTCTGATCCTTTTATGGGTTGCTATTGCAATCTATTTAGGAGTCTGGATAATACAAATTGACTGGCCAGTTGAGCTTCTGGTCATGTCAAATACTAGTCTTAATTTATCACAAAATAGACTTAATAGGTTAAACAGATAGTAAATGGTTAAAATATACAGTTTTCTTGTTCAAAGATAGATAGATTTATAAATAAAATAGGTAGATGTCTTCAAAATCCTCAGAGGCATACAGAAAATGGCATTTAAAGATGTTTTTATTATTTTAAGAATTGTTTGACTTAAGACAGTCAGCTCCTGGCAGCTCCAATTTGACTTGGAAGAAGAAAATGAGCATCAAAAAGTAATCTCCCATCATCAGATAATTCCTCAAAAAGAAATCTCCCATCAGGAGATAATTCCTATTGGGCAAAAATGCCCCTGTTCTCTCAACAGACTATATACAGTCCAAAGATGGACCAGAGCTTAAATGCAGGTAAGTTGATGTCCTGATTCTGCAGAGACAGAATGGGAAAATCCTTATTATTTCCTGCTGCACAATTTAGTCTGTGAAAAATGCTTGGCCAGAAGGCTGAAGATGATGCTCCAATGATATCAAGTGATATTTGGGACTGTCTGGGCAACAAACTGTCATATTTCTTTTTGGAAGCTGCTCTCCTATGCTTCCTACTCACTCAAATAATAACGTTATCCCTTCTTATGTCTTTGATGGGGTTGAAGGCATAATAGTTATAAAAATTCAATTGAACTTGAGTTGTTTAGGATTTAAAAGGATATTTTTAAGTCTAAATAAAATCTTTAGGTTTATAAATATAGGATATGATAGAAATTATTTAGGTTCAGAAATTTAGGCACACCAAGATAGATAGATGATTTTTTTTCTTCTTCAAGATTGCCTGATACAAATAGGCTAAACATTATGTGCATAACTTTTATATATGATTTTCTTAATTGTTTCATATTTGTTCTTATTGTTTTTACTGATGAGTTAAAAAAATTTATCTTTTTTTAGACAAAAGGAGGGAATTGTTGGGATAGTGTTAAGCATGTTAATTAATTGGTGCTGCTTGCTGTCTGTTACTTACCTTGACTCTGATTTGTTAGATAAAATTCCAAGGCCTGAGATTAGACAAAGACAGAGAAAGGTGGGACTTCCTAATAGGAAGCCTGTGCTTTAGACAGAGGATTAATTCATTCTAGCCAGCAGCAGGAAGAAGGAGGCACACACCATGGGTTGGTTAGTGAAAAGAACCTCATTCCACATGGCCAGGAACATCGGCATATCATGGAGAATGGCAGTCCAAGGGGACGTATGTATATGTGGGGTCATATTTGGGTAGTAGAATTAAGAGCTAGCTAAAATGGGCCAGGATTGCATAACTCAGGCCAAGGTTTGATAAAATCCGTGGTGTCTCTGTGTGTGCTCATTTATAATGTCTGGATGAGAATTAATGGCTGCCCAACCAATTTAATATAAATACTGGTTAAATAGTTTAATTAGCCATATTTTTCTTTTTTACACCTTATTCTCTAATTTTGGCATTTGGATTATTTTAAAATGCAGGTAGTCTGTTGTCTTAAGATAACATATGTTGTTTATGGATCTCATACTGAGTACTTAAAGTTCTAATTAAGTACAAGGTATATTAAAATGTTGAGGGTTGGACTGATGGTTGAGTAGTTAAGAACATGTAATCCTCTTCCAGAGGACCTGAGTTTGGTTACCAGCACACTAGTCAGATGGAACACAACACCCAAATGTTACTCCAGCTCTGATGGATGCAATTGTCCTCTTCTGGTCATAGTAGGCAGCTGAACTCATGTGTACAAACACGTCCAACCCAGCACCACATACACACACACATATTCACATATACACATAACTTGAAAATTAAAAAAGGAGAAATGAGAGATGCCACATGGGATAAGAACATTTGTCTTACAGAGGACCTAGATTTGGTTCCCAGAACCCATAAGGTAGTTCTCATAAATCAGTAATTCTAGTTCCAGGGTATCTTCTGTCCTTAGGCACTTCACATACATGGTGCGCTTATATTAATGGTAGTCAAAGCACTCACACATACAATTAATAACTAAATAAAAACACAAAAATCAAAGGAATCTGCCATTTCCCTTCAAGATTTATGTATGTGTTTATTTATTGTTTAATCGTGTACTCAAATTAGCTACATTAAAACTGAAAATCTGACATCTTACACTTGATGGTAGCTTTAATTCTATTACTTTTGCCCTCAGTTGGTATGTGTACAGTTTGAACTTAACATAGGTACTTTTAGTAGTGTTTAATGGTGTTATCTTTTTTAGGGATATGTGTCTAGCTGGCCCACTGACTATTTTCAGAACTTAAAAAGACCAAAAGTATACAAGTTTCCATTGTAATTTTATCTCACCCTTGTTACACTGACTGGAACCTGTTCCCAGGATATGTTATATAAGTAATTGAAATTGAGTCAGTTCCTTCAAATATCAATTTAACTTTAGTTTCTACAAGCATTTATGGATTCACTGGTTGCTTAGAGTTTTAAAAGTATTATTTTTTCACCAAAATTATTGTTGCATTTTGCAGCAGATCTGATCCAATTTAAATACTTTGCCATATTTAGAATTCATGCTAGTAATGCTTTATCAGTCATTCATAGCAGCATACACTTCTTTTTTTATATACTTTATTTTTTTATTTCTTCAAGTTGCATCTCAGTCACAATCCCTTCCCTACTCCCCCTTCCTGTCCCACCCTTCCACCCTCTTCCCACCAACAGCTCCCCCTTTCAGTTCAACAAATGGTTCCTTCTCTTATAACAGTAAATACTATACAAACAACAGAAATAAATGCACCACATTTATGAGAGTTAAATGGCCCAGCATATATTCCCAATGTCCGGTTCATACATATTTGGCCCCTGACTTTAACATTCTACCATCTAACAATCTCCATGAGTTTAAAGTTCTATATCTGACTCAGCTTTCATACTAACTTGCATTACTATTTTAAAAACATCTTCTTAGATCCAGAACACCCTCCTGATTCCTAAACAACTCAAAATTTAACTATGAGACTCTAGCAATCTATTCTTCAACCACCTCAGAGACCTGAGAGGGATAAATATATCTGATTATGTAGGAAGTGCAGGGCCTGCATCATCCAAAACTAAGAAATGACATATCACTGGCTGCCTGGACAGTTCCTGTTTTCTCTCCATACGTTACAGCATCAATCTTCAGCCTTTTGGTCCTGTTTCTCTGACAGACATTGATTGTAGAGCAGGGATTATGAAGGACTTACCTACCCTGTCTTGGCAGAGCTAGGCTGTCGACTTACCTGCTACCAAGTTTTGTCCTTTTTGACAGCAGTCTGTCTACAGTTGAAGCAAGGGGTTTTTCATGCCAAGAGATAGGCTTGCCACTAATTCAACCATCCCACACTGGAGATTCTTCGATGCTCATCTTCTACTTGGAGTAGAATAGGGGGTGCTGTCAGGAGCTGACATGTCTCGATATAAAAAAAAAATCTTAATTTAAGACAACATCTTTGAATGCCATATTCTGGAGATCTCTTGGGGTTTTTGAAGATGCCCTATATATCTCTTGTATTTAGATGAGCAAATGTTGCTTGTCTCTTAACAACTTGATTTCTGAGTAGCTTAGAGAATATCTGTGATAGACTGTCATAGTAGCTAACAAAATGACACGCTTGCCTTACTAGGAGTTTATATTTCTTAACTATCCTAAATGGTTTAAGATGGTTGGTATCAAGATGCCTGAGCTTCACATTTCATTTTTAAGTATCACTAGGTACAATACCTTTAAGAAGCATTACCTTTAGTTTTGTATCTATATACAAAGATCAATTCCAATGTGGCCAAATATTCTCTTAATTTTGTATCAATATACAAAGATCAATGCCTATGTAGCCCAATACAAACTTAATATTACGTCAATATATAAGGGTCAATACCATTGTGGCCAACTATAATCTTAATTTTGTATCAATATACAAAGATCAATACCGATGTAGTCCAATACAATCTTAATTTTGCACATTATACAATGGTAAATACCACTTTAGCCAGATATAATACTAATTTTGTATCAATATACAAAGGTATAAGGGCATATTCAATAATCTGTCCCTTCTTGGTCCTTCCCATACTATGTCTATGTCCCATATTTCTCAAGTCGCAGCATACACTTCTATTCCCAACTTCCTAGCAAGCAGGGGTGTCAAGACTTTGAAGTCAACATGACTACGTAGAAAGACCCAGTCTCATAAAACAAGAATAGACATTGAACCAAGAAATTTATTAGTAAGCATCAGAAAACATACAGAACTGAATTAGGTGAAATGAAACCAACTTACTTGTAGCTTTATACTTCTTATTCAGCTGAGAGTCTTCCAGAATTTCTCAGTAATCAAAACTCTGTGGTTTTAGGTTTATCAGCTAGTATGGTGAATATAAAACTAGCAATTGTGCTTACATGTTGTTTGACCATTGGGGGTGGGATATAGCTATGATATAATTACCGCACAGTTACATTCTTTCCTCTGATTCTGCACACATGTGTCCAAAGTTCAACAAAATCTTAGCAAAAAATATAGAAATACTAGAAGACAATTATTAATCAAAACAAAAACATAGTTACATAAACAGTGATTAACGTTATGGTTTCAGAAGTGGTCAGTTTTGTATTTGTTGATCCTCCTATCAAGGTGACTTTTTCCTTACCTCAATGTCTATACACATCTCATGATTGAACTCTTTAAGAGGAAAGTGAGAAAATGTCAATATTTACCATATCAAGCCAGGAGTATTTGCCTCACAAAGCAATATCATTGCAAACACTTATCAAACAGAGTGTTATTGCTTAACAAAAGCACAACATCAAACCATCCAGGAAAAAAAAAAATAGGGCAGAACATTAAGCTGAATCAAAAGGAAAATGATTTTAGAAAATACTGCAATTTTATTTGGCCTTTGGAGCTCCATAACAAGCTTGACCCCAATGAAAGTCAATGTCTCTGCTGTTATTTTTATCCTCAGGAATGCTCTCAGTGTTTGTTTTTCATTGAAAACACTTTCCACAGGGGAAGACTTGCACACTTAGGCCTCTGATGAGGCGCAGGTGATCCAGACCTTGGGTAGAGTTTCTGAGCTGCCTTTTGCATGAGGTTCCACCCAGTTTTGCCAAACAACAAAATTATCAGACAATTTTTGGCTGTTTTAGAAAATAGCAGAAAGATTATTAAACATAACTCCCTGAAACCTAGCTTCCATTGGGAAATCGGTCAAGGATTCATACCTTGACAAAGGATATATATATGGTAGTAATGGTACCCTTATTTCACTGAATATCATGTTTTCTTGTTTGTAGATAAAACAGTGTGGTGAAATTAAAAGCACAGTGGTGACATGAAGCCCTTGTGAATTTTTAACAATATGATAATAAAAACTAAGTGTAGATATGGTGTAGGACCAATGCAGCCCTATACATGCTGCCTCAGTCTCTGTGAGTTCATGAGTGTTTGATCATATTGACTTAGAGGGCCTGTTTCCATAGTGTCCTCCATCCTCTCTACTCTTATATCCTTTCTGCCTCCTCTTTTGAGTGTTCCTTGATCCCTGACAGGAGGGATTTGATGGAGACATCCACTTATGACAGAGTTTTTCAGGGTTCCTCACTCTCTTCACAACATCTGGCTATGGGTCTTTGTATTTGTTCCCAATCTGATGCCAGAGGAAGTTTCTCTGATGATGGCTGAGCGAGGCACAGAACTATGAGTATAGCAGAATACCATTAGTAGCCATTTTATCGCCATGTTTTCTTACTAGAACAGTACTAGTTCATTTCACCCTAGTTCCCTAGGCTCTCTAGTCTCAGGTTCCTAGCTTCCCAAAGAGCATCAGTATTTTAGGGTAATATTTCTGTTATGAAACACCATAACTAAACCAACTTTGGAAGGAAAGAGTTCATTTAGCTTACATTTACACATCACAATTATCAGTGAAGGATGTCAGGAAAGTAACTCAAACAGGACTGAAACCTAACTAAAGTCAGGAGCTCAATCAGAGGCCATGGAGGGGTGCTATGTACTCGTTTGCTCAACCTACTTTTTTATAGAGTTCAGGACCACCAGCCCAGGAATGACTCTACCCACAATGGGCTGGGTCCTCCCAAATAAATCACTAATTAAGAAAATTCCCAACAGGCTTCCCTACAGTCCCATCTTATGAAACATATTTTTTTTCAGTTGGGGCTCCCTTCTCTCTGATGATGCTAGTTTGTGTCAAGTTGACATAAAACTAGCTAGCACATCCATATCATGGAGTGGGCTTCAAGTCAATCAGATATTGGCTAGTCTCTCCAACAAATGGAGTTACAACAAATGGAGATATGCCACTTTAGAGTAGCATATCTGGCAGGCAGGACACTGTTTTAGATGAAATGCTTTGTGGCTGGGTTGGTGTTTTTGGTTCTCCTCTGGTAGTACTCAGAGAAACTTCAACTACCAAAGAAAGTAGCCAATGATGGTGCAGGTTCTACACAGACACCAGTTTGACTTCTTCACATTTATTGAGTTGTGTAGGTGTTGTTTTCAGCAATGGGGTCTTGCCATCAGTTTCTGGAGATCAACCTATAACTTTGGTCACAGCCTGAGTTGTTTGGAGGTTTCCATGGAACCCCTCTGGCTAAAAACTCAATTAGATGTAATCCAATCCCAGGATTAGAAACTTCATTTGTTGAAAAGATAGAATCTTTCTTCCCTCACTCAATTAGATCACCTTCAAATATGTATATATTTTAAGATGCTTCTACTGTCTATATTAGGTTTTCATATTACCCCTCAAATAACATGGTTTTTAGCTGTCTCTAACTTCTTCTCTAGTCCCTTCTTCACGTAGTCTCATGCCCCTCTTCTCTCTCCTTCCCTTTTTGACCCATCCATTCCAGTCCCCCAATCCATAATTATCTATTCTATTTCTTTTCCTACGGTTATTTATCTGGCTTCACCAACCCACCCCAAATCTCTTTCTCTATACCTAGCTTCTGTTGATCTTCAGATTGTTATTTGGTTATCATGACTTGGCAGCTGATATCTACATAGAATTGAGTACATACCACATTTGTCTTTCTGGGTTTAGGTTATTTCACTCAGGATGACTTTTCTAGTACCATCACAAACTTGCAACTTTCATGATTTCATTTATTTTATTTAATTGCTGAGTAATATTCCATTGAGTAAATATACTACACTTGATTTATCCATTCATCTGTTAAGAGACATTTAGGTTGTTTCTAATTTCTGGCTGTTATATTAAACTATTAATGAGCATATCTGAGCAAGTATTTCTGTAGTAAGATAAAAAGTCCTTTGGCTATATGCCCAAAAGTGGTGTAGCTGGATCTAGATAAATTCTCAGCTTACCAAGGAACCTCCACATTGATTTCCACAATGGCTGCACAAGTCTGCAATCCTATCAGCAATGGATGGATGTTCTCTTTAGTCCACATCCCAGACAACATGAGCTTTCTTTCTTTTTCTTTCTTTGTTTCTTTGTTTGTTTGTTTCCTTCTTTCTTTCTTCATTTTGATTCTTAGGTATGTAAGATGAAATCTCAAAGCAGTTTTCGTTTGAACTTCCCTGATGATATAGGATCTTGCACATTTCTTTAAGAAACATCTCAGCCATTTGAGTTTCTTATTTTGAGAATTCTCTGTTTATATTTATACTTCTGTATTAATTGAGTTGCTTTTTGATATTGAGAATTCTGAGTTCTTTATATATTTTAGATATTAGTCTTCTGTCAAATATGTGGTTTGTAAAAGTCTTTCTCATCCTGTAGTTTGTTGCTTTGTCCAAATGATGGTATCTTTTGCCATGCAGAAACTTTTCCATTTCATGGGGTTTATTAGCTATTGATTAATTTATTAATTGTTGATTTTAGTGTCTGTGCTAACAGGGTTAGGTTCAGGAAGTCTTCTCCTGTCCCAAAGAGTTAAGGCTATACCCCATTTTCTATTCTATCAGGCTCAGTGGCTTTAATTAAGTTCTTTTTTTTTTTTTTTTTTTTTTTTGGTTTTTTGAGACAGGGTTTCTCTGTGTTTCCTTGGCTGTCCTGGACTCACTTTGTAGACCAGGCTGGCCTCGAACTCACAGTGATCCGCCTGTCTCTGCCTCCCAAGTGCTGGGATTAAAGGCGTGCGCCACCACCGCCCAGCTTAATTAAGTTCTTTGATCTATTTACATTTGAGTTTTGTACAGGGTGATAAGTTTAGTTCTACTTGAATTCTTCTACATGCAGTCATCCAGTTTAACCAGCACTGTTTATTGAAGATGCAATCTTTTTTATTGTGTGCATTTCTGGCTTCTTCATCAAAAATTAGGAGTTCATAAGTATGTATACAGATTTATATGAGTCTTCAACACATTTTTAGCAATTGTATTTTTTTAGAAGAAATTTACTTCAATAATTATGCCTCAAGTTGAAAACTGTGGAGAAGATATTTATTTGTTCAGTAATCACCATTTAAACTAAAAAGTATCTTATTTCATGATATGACATTTGCAGAGAAAAATGATAAGCTTATGATGTTAGGCAACAGAGTTAAGCATGATTATGCCCTAGGCTGCCTTTCTTTATCTTTATTCTTTTTCTAAGAAAGGTTCCCAAACATTTCAAACTTAGTGGGAAGTGATCCAGAAAAGCCCACATTCCTGTAATATTTGCCAGGTCTAATTAAGGATCCAATGTCTTTATCCAGTGTCAACAAACAAGCCCCAGCCTCATCAGAAACCCATCCCAGGTGGCTCATATTAACTATTTTTAAATCCCTAAAAAGCAAGTATTGCTAGATTTTTTTATAGTTCACATTAATAGAATAAATATTTCTATTTATAATAACTCAAAACATTGAAGATAACATTAATTCTCCAAAGTAGACTTTTGTGAGAAACTATTATGTACAACATTTCACCTTGTTAAGAGATGTGGATGTCCATGGTCCTTCCTGTCACCAGAAACCATGTAGAAGACCCAGATCTGTACTTCTGCTGACTGTAAAGGGCAAGGAATCTACTTTTGCAGTGGTATCGATGATTGCACACTCACAGTTGAGAAAGAGGGACATAGAAGCTTCTATGTCAATCCCTAACCCTTATTCCCCCAGACACTCCCCTCATAGTAATAGCCCAGACAGGGAACTACGAAAGAGAACTATTTTTCCCCATTATTTATTTATTTGTTCAATTTACATTCTAATCGCAGTCTCCCTCCTCTCCTCCCAGTCTCATCTTTCTATCTATCTCTGCTGTCATATCCCACACACACACAAACACACACACAATATCAGTCCACCCTGGTACATCATGTTGCATGGTCTAAATGCCTCCTCTCACTTAGGCTCAACATGGCAGCTCTGTTAGGGAGAAGGGTCTAAAGGAAGGCAACAGAGTTCAAGTCATAGAACATCCCGCCTCTCTTCTTTGGGACCAACTTGAAGACCAAGCAGTCCATCAGTTTCATATATGTAGGGGGCCTAGGACCAATCCATGAATGTTCTTTGGTTGGTGGTTTACTTTCTATGCTCCCATGGGCCCAGGTTAGTTGGTTATGTAGGTCTTCTTGTGATGTCCTTGACTCCTCTAGCTCCCTCAATTCTTCCCCCAACTCATCCACAAGACTCTCTGAGTTTTCCCCAGTGTTTGCCATTCTCTGCATCTGTTTCCATTATTTTCTGGATGAAGCCTCTCAAGTGATGTTTATGTTAGGTTCCTGTCTGCAAGGATAGCAGAGTATTATTAATAGTGTCAGAGGTTGAGTCTCTCCCATGGGGTGGGTCTGAAGTTGGGCCAGTTATTGGTGGGCCATTCCCTCAAACACTGTTCCATCTTTATCCCTGCACAACTTGGGTTGAGGGTTTTGTGGGTTAGTTGGTGTCCACTCCCTCCTCTGGAAGTCCTGCCTGGCTGCAGGAGATAGCCACTTCAGTCTAGTATCTCAAGGGGAAATAAAGTAGAGATGGGAAGTAGAGGGAGTGAGTGAACTTAGTTGGAGAGGAGGTGGAGAGAGGAACAGAGGGTTATCAAGTGTAGGGAGAGCAGGATTGGATATATATACATATACATATATATGATAGATAGATAGATAGATAGATAGATAGATAGATAGATAGATAGATAGATAGATTGGGAGAGCTGGGAGAGAGATGGGAAATTGCTGGTAGCGTATCTCTGGGATAAGTTGGAGACCTGGGATGAAGAGAACTCTTAAAATTATGATAGGAGACCTTTGGCGGGGTGTAAGAGGGGAAGGTCTCAGTTTCTTTTAAGGGGCTGGCCACTGGGAGTTTGACTGTGCATCAGAGAGTATATGACCAACACATCTTGGACTTGAGCTTTTTTTTCTGTCATTCTTTGTGGGTGGGTCACTGGAGAAGGGAGGACCTGGGAGAACTGGGAAGTGTGTGTGATTGGGGTGCATTATGTGAAATTCCCAAATAATTAATAAAAATATTATGTTAAAAAAGAAATTCTAGACATTAACTGAGCTCTCTCTCAAGCATCCTCATCTGACTATGCAGAGGATCCCATGAAATTTTCATGACTATTCAAAGCAAGAAGAATCTCAGGAAAGCTGTAGAAAGATACAGTGCACATGAGACAGTTCAGGCATTTAACATCCTATGACAGGTTAACTGTGTTCAAATTAAATATCACTTTTTACAACATCAGTTATTAGAATCCACGGTCATAAATATATTTTTTTCTTGTGTGGATCACTGAGAGGGAAGAATTTTTTATTCCCTTATATGTAGTAGAGACAATACTATCACTGACTCTTACAGATTCTTGACCAGTTACATTTGTCATCTAAGTTTACAGTTATGTAACTGAAACACCATTCTGAAGCATATTTTAGTGAAATGAAAATTACTTCTATTATTCACCACCATCCCTCTCATCTATGTATGCTTGGTCATATCTTTATGACTTCTATGCTCCTTGAGTAACCAAATATACACAGATGACAGGGATAGTGGTGAACAATACAAATGTCCATAGTTTTACAGATACTGAGCTTGACATGGGTAAATTAGACTCCTTACAATCATATAAAATGAAAAAGCCCCTTGATTTTGACCTCTCTTTTCAGGGACATATCAATATTTCTGTCAACCATGACTCCTACTTCTCTGTGCACTCTACAGTCTGAATCTCTTAGTGGGACATGATTTTCTACACTAAAGTTTAAAAATTAAGATGTCTTGAAGTAATTTTGATTGCATTCATCACTATCCATGAAAGCCATTGTTATACATGCTATCTATTTTAGGGATGTTTCATAGTGAAGTAATACAGGGTATACTTTGATATAGCCACTAATCATGCTAGAAATCTTTTAAAACTGCATTTTTAAAAGGTAATGTGCAGGATGCCATTGTATTAAACCTATGTATATTTTTTGCTTAAACTTTCCAACAGTCATTTAAGATCACAGGTCCTACATCCATTACTCTAGCAATGAATCCAAGACCTGCACAAGTGAAGTACCAAGACAAGGTGTGTCAAAACTAAAAATTGCTTAGTCTGGCATCAAATTCCATCTCCTTTGTAATATGCAGTCCCATAAATTTCCTTGTAATGAAGATAGGTCCAAAATTTCTGTTTCAACTCTAAGAATACACATGATTTTCATATGCCTTATTATCATGGAGAGCAATCAATATCAGAATCAATTTTGCTGTAAAGGAAAAATCATTGACTGGAAGAAATCTAAGCTCAAAATTTTACATGAAGTCAAAGATAACCAAACCTTTACAATGGGGAAAAAATAATCTGATTTAAAATGATTGGGGGCATATATTCTAAGAAGTCTATTAATTCAAGTAGCTGTTAAATAAAAAAGACATTGTCACTGTACATAGACTTATTTCTGACTTTTACTCCATTTATCTAATTTAATTCTGTTTTATAGTCCTCAATATATGACTCTAAGATGTTCTTTTTGGCTGATTTGAAGTCTGATGAAGTGGAAGTGTGGCACATGAAATATCTTTTGACACAATAATGTTGCAAAGCCATGATTAAACCCCAGTGCCATAGAGCAGCAATAACATTTACTGCACATGTTTATTCTAATCATAGGCTGTTATGATCATCTTGCATGAGTTTTTTTTTCAAATTACTGAAGGGCAGCAGGAGAAAGAGGGAAACTGAGATCCTTTCTGTATGTCCCTCACACTTAAGAAGTTCTCAAGAATATGAGACATGTGCTAGTGAAAAGAAAGGCTGAATTACTCACATAACTTTCTGTAAATTGCATGTTTGAAAATCTCCTGAGGCCTAAGTAAATACTATGACAGTGTGTAGGATAAGTATTCGAGATGCAGTGGCCCTTGAAAGTGCACAGAAAAGAGGAAGAGCCAGAAATTGGAGCTATTTCTGCTGCATATCACTAATAACATGTGTGACGGCCATGTCATAAAGATTTACTTTATTCCTCAGGAGACAAACATCATTGTAGATAAATTGATAGGGGAAAAAAAGCTAAAAGCTGGTGTAATGTATGATTTTGGAAAGAATGGTCTGTGGTGAGAGTTTTTATTTCTTAAAAAAGAAAAAAAAAACAGTCATGTTATATGAATATGTTTCTGTTTCTATCCCAGGTGTGGCATATGGGGCTGCTTCAGTTTGACTACAACTCTTAATTATGATTGGCTCATGCTTTAGCAAGGGCATGGGTTTCATAGCTATAGATAGTTTAATTATGAGGACTCTGGAAAGGGTATAAGTGCCAAAAGCCCAGAGGGAGAATGAGGATGGAGGAGTGCAGAGAAAGAGAGAAAGAGAGGGCTCATTGAAGAAGGAACCAGCAGCTGCTCTCCATGCTGCTTCTCCTCTAAACTGTTGCTGGTTTGTCCTACTGTGTTTGCTGTTACTGATTTTCTGAACTGCTGGATATCCTGACAACTAAGATTGGTATTGCCCAAAGAAGCCAACAACCACAATCAGCAGGAAGTAGCTCAAAGAGACCTACATTCCTTTCCCATCTAACCTTCTTTCTCTCCCACCTAGTGTTGAGTGGTTGGAAGGAATATGGTTTGGAAGGGAGGTAGAGAGGTTTAAAGAAACACACACACGGGCTGTGGTGGCGCACGCCTTTAATCCCAGCACTTGGGAGGCAGAGGCAGGTGGATCTCTGTGAGTTTGAAGCTAGCCTGGTCTACAAAGCGAGTCCAGGACAGCCAGAGCTACACAGAGAAACCCTGTCTCGAAAAACCAAAAAAAAAAGAAAGAAAGAAAGAAAGAAACAAACAAACAAACAAACAAACAAACAAACACACACACACATGGCTTAAAAAAATTATCTCCAACATCCAACAATGGTCTTGGACTCTATGGTCTATGTGCACAGAAATACTGGATGTAGAATCTGGAAGGTCTGAGACTGTCATTTATCCTAGGATGAAGCCCATCTTTACTGATTCCATCTCATTTTAGGACAATGTTAGTGTGTCTGGTTGACTAGAAGTGGACCCGTGATGAGTGTAATTACTGGCCAGCCTAGAGCAAATGTGGGTTATTTGCTTCACAACTCCAAATTACAGTCCACCATTGAAGCAAAGTCAAGGCAGCAGGAACATGACGAAACTAGTAACATTACATCACAGTCAAGTACAGGAAGAAAGACTTTAGTTCATATATGCATTGAGTATTCTTTTTCTTAATTTATATGTTTATTACTTCAGGTTACATCTCCATCACAGTCTCCTCTTTAAACCCCTCCCAGTCCTGCTCTCCCACCCTCTACCCCCCATCCCTTCCATCCCACTTCTCTGGAGTGGAGTGTCCCTACATAACAGTCTCCCACTCCAGTTCAGCAGTCATATGAGGGCCAAGAGCTTTCTCATACACTGGGGGCCTACAAAGCTGCAACAATAGGACAAAGTGTCTCATTGACAGGAAAAAAAGTCTATGTTCATGGTCCCTTTGGTGCATTGGTTGTAGTATAGTTATCCTGTACTATATGGCTAAAATTTTACTATAAGTGAATAGATGCCATGTGAATCCTTCTGAGTCTGGGTTAGCTAATTCAGGATGGCTTCTCTAGGTCCATCCATTTGGCTGCAAATTGCATGATTTTGTTGTTTCTGATAGCTGAGTAATATTCCATTGCATAGACATACCACAGTTTTTTAATCCATTCTTCGGTTGAGGGACATCTGGGTTGTTTCCAGTTTCTAGCTATTACAAATAAGGCTGCTATGAACATAGATGAGGAAACTTCCTTGTGATTCAGTGAGGAGTCATTTGGGTGTATACCCAGAAGTGGTATGGCTGGGTCTTGAGGTAGACTCTTCCAAGTTTTCTAAGATATCACCAGACTAACCTCCATAGTGGTTGCACAAGCCTGCACTCCCACCAGCAATGGAGGAGAGTTCCCCTTTCTCCACACATTCGCCAGCATGTGCTATTCTATGAGCTTTGATCGTAGCCATTCTGACAGGTGTGAGATGGAATCTCAGAGTCGTCTTGAGTTGCATCTCTCTGATGATTAAGGATGCTGAGAATTTCTTCAAGTGTCTCTTAGCCATTAGGGATTCTTCCTTTGTGAATTCTCTGTTTAGCTCTATTCCCCATTTTTTGATTGGATTATTTGGTTTCTTTGCATTTAATTTATTCAGTTCTGTGTAAATTTTGGATATTGGTCCTCTGTCAGATGTGGGGTTGGTGAAGATTTTTTCCCAATCTGCAGGCTGCCGTTTTGTTTGAATGACAGTGTCTTTTGCCTTACAGAAGCTTTTCAATTTCATTTATTGATAGTTGGTCTTAGGTCCTGAGATGTTGGTTTTCTGTTCAGGAATTTGTCCCCTGTGCCAATGAGTTAGAGGATTTTTCCCACTTTTTCTTCTAATAGATTTCATGTGTCCAGTCTTATGTTAAGGTCTTTGATCCACTTGGACTTACGTTTTGTACAAGGTGATAAGTGTGGGTCTAATTTCATTCTTTTACATGTGAACATCCAGTGGGACCAGCATCATTTGTTGAAGATGCTGACCTTTTTCCATTGTACAGTTTTGGACTCTTTGTCAAAAATTACGTGACCATAGGTGTGTGGGTTCATTTCTGCATCTTCAATTCCATTCCATTGATCCACTGGTCTGTTTCTATACCAGTTCCATGCTGTTTTTATTACTGTTGCTCTGTAGGACAGCTTGAAATCTGGGATGGTGATACCTCCAGGTGTTTTTTTTTTGTTTGTTTGTTTTGTTTTGTTTTGTTTTGTTTTTGTACAGGATTGATTTAGCTACTCTGGGTGTTTGTTGTTCCATATGAAATTGAGAATTGCTTTTTCCAGGTCTATAAAGAATTGCGCTGGTATTTTGATAGGAATTGCATTGAATCTGTATATTGCTTTTGGCAGGAGGGCCATTTTTGTTATGTTGATCCTACCTATCCATGAGCATGGGAGATCTTTCCATCTTCTGATGGCCTCTTCAATTTCTTTCTTCAAGGACTTCAAGTTCTTGTCATACCTTTCACTTGCTTGGTTAGAGTTACCTCCTGGTATTTTATATTGTTTGTGGATATTGTGAAGGGGGTTGTTTCCCTTATTTCTTTCTCAGCCCATTTGTTTTTGTATAGAGAACGGCTTCTGATTTTTTTAATTAATTTTGTATCCAGTCACTTTGCTGAAGGTGTTTATCAGCTGTAAGAGTTCCCTGGTTTAATGTTTGGGGTCGCTTTTGTATACTATCATATCATCTGCAAATAGGGATAATTTGACTTCTTCATTTCCAATTTATATCCCCTTGATCTCCTTTAGCTGTCTTATTGCTCTAGCAAGAACTTCAAGTACTATATTGAAGAGATATGGTGAAAGTGGACATCCTTGTCTTGTACCTGAGTTTAGAGGGAATGCTCAAATTTCTCTTCATTTACTTTGATGTTGGCTACTGGCTTGCTGTATATTGCCTTTATTATTTCTAGGTATGGTCCTTGTATGTCCCTTCTCTCCAGAACTTTTAGCATGAAGGGGTGTTGGAATTTGTCAAATGCTTTTTCCGCATCTAGCAAGATTATCATGTGTTTTTTTCTTTCAACTTGTTTATATTGTGAATTACGTTGACGGATTTTCGTATGTTAATCCATCCCTGAATTCCTAGGATGAAGCCTACTTGATCATGGTGTATGATACTTTTGAAATGTTCTTGGATTTGGTTTGCTAGTATTTTTGCAACTATGTTCATGAGGGAGATTGGTCTGAAGTTTCTTTCTTTGTTGGATCTTTGTGTGGTTTAGGAATCAGGGTGACTGTGGCCTTAACGAATGAGTTTGGCAGTGTTCTTTCTGATTCTTCTTTTTGAAAGTGTTTGAAGAGTATTGGTGTTAGCTCCTCTTTGAAGGTCTGGTAGCCATCTGGCCCTGGGCTGTTTTTGGTTGGGAGATTGTTAATGACTATTTCTATTTCCTGAGGGGTTATAGGGCTGTTTAATCTGTTAACCTAATCTTGATTTAGCTTTGGTAGGTGGAATCTATCAAGAAAATTGTCCATTTTGCTTAAGTTCTCAAATTTGGTGGAGTATAGATTTTTAAAGAAGGACCTAAAGATTATTTGGATTTCCTCAATGTCTGTTGTTATTTCTTCCTTTTCATTTCTGATTTTGTTGATTTGGGCTTTTTTCCACTGTCTTTTAGTTAATTTGGCTAAGGGTTTGCCTATTTTGTTGATTTTCTCCAAGAACCAACTCTTGGTTTCATTGATTCTTTGTTTCATTCTTTTTGTTTCTAAGTTGTTGGTTTCAGCCCTATGTTTGATTATTTCCTGCCTTCTGTTCCTCTTGGGAGTGTTTGCTTCTTCTTTTTTTTTTTTTCAATTCATCCAGTTTAGCTGTTAATTCACTAATATGAGCTGTCACAATATTCTTTTTGAAGGCACTTAATGCTATGAACTTTCCTTGTAGCACAGCTTTCATTGTGTCCCATAGGTTTGGGTATGTTGTACCTTCTTTGTCGTTGGATTTTAAGAAGTCTTTGATTTCCATCTTTATTTCTTTCCTGACCCAGTAGTCAAACAGTAAAGAGTTGTCCAATTACCATGTGTGTAGGCTTTCTGTTGTTTCTATTATTGTTAAATTCCAGCTTTATTCCATGGTGGTCTGATAAGATACAAGGGCTTATTTCAGTTTTCTTTTATCTATTGAGTCTTGAGTTATGTCCAACTATATGGTCAATTTTGGAGAAGGTTCTGTGTGGTGCTGAGAAGAAAGTATATTCTTTAGTGTTTGGGTGAAACTTTCTGTAGATATCGCTTAGGTCCATTTGGTTCATGACCTCTGTTAGACTCATTATTTCTCTGTTTGGCTTCTGTCTTGATGACCTGTCCATTGTTGTGAGTGGGGTGTTGATGTCTTCCACTACTAATGTGTGGGGATTGATGTGTGGTTTAAGCTTTAGAAGGGTTTTTTTTTTACTAATGTAGGTGCCTTTGTAATTGGGGCATAGATGTTCAATATCAGTATGTCCTCTTGATGAATATTTCCTTTAACGAGTATGTAATGCCCCTCTCTATCTTTCTTGATTAACTTCATTTGGAAGTCTAATTTGTTTGATATTAAGATGGTTGCTCGGGCTGGAGAGATGGCTCAGCCGTTAAAGGCTAGGCTCACAACCAAAAATGTAAGATGGTTGCTCTAGCTTGTTTCTTGGGTCCATTTGCTTGGAAAACCTTTTCCTAGCCCTTTACTCTGAGGTAGCATCTATCTTTGTTAGTGAGATGCTTTCTTTGTATGCAGGAAAATGATGGGTCTTGTTTACGGATCCAGTCTGTAGGCCTGTATCTTTTTATTGGGGAGTTGAGTCCATTGATGTTAATGGATATTAATTACCAAAGGTTGTTATTTCCTGTTATTTTGATGTAGGTGGTGGTTGTGTGTTTCTTTTGGTTTAGTAGGAGTGCAGTTTTTTGTTTTTTGTTGCCTCTGTTTTCTTGGATGTAGTTATCTTCTCTGGGTTTGAATTTTCTTTCTAGGATCTTCTGTAGGGCTGGATTTGTGGGTAGATACTGTTCAAATTTGATTTTTTCATGGAATATCTTGTTTTCTCCATATACATTGATAGACAGTTTTGCTGGGTATAGTAGTCTGGCTGGGCACCTATGTTCTCTCAGGGCTTGTAGGACATCTGTCCAGGCCCTTCTGGCTTTTAAGGTTTCTGAGGAGAAGTCAGGTGTAATTCTGATGGGTCTGCCATTATATGTTACTTGACCTTTTTCTCTTACAGCTTTTAATATTCTTTCTTTGTTCTGTACATTTGGAGTTTCAATTATTATTTGGCAAGAGGAGTTTCTTTTCTCATCTAATCTGTTTGGTGTTCTGCATGCCTCTTAGAATTTTATTGCATTTTGTTGGAGTCATATTTCCCTGCCTTTTGTTGTTTCTGTTTTTTTTCGCTGACCTTTAGCCATTTGGCTATTCTTAGCTGTTTGTTCCTGGTGTCTTCTGGGCTTGGTGCCAAGGGGGGCATGTTGGTGTAGAAGTCATATTGCTTGGTGATCTGTAGCTTTCCACAGGATGGATGGGGCCTTGTGTGGAGGTTGTTCTCAGTGTGTCTCCCAGAGCTCACCCCTTCCTGTTTTATCCCAGTTGGGAACTCAGGTGAAGGGTTGTGGTGGGATGTGTTCCTGTAGTTTACTGGGATCCAACTGGTCTTCATATAGAGGACAGTGCAGGTTGGCAGGCCACAGACTGTTTGGTGGGGCTGTAGCTCCCCTGTAGCTTATGTGTCGGGACTATGATCATTGTCCTCCCCAGCTGGTCTCAGGGGGTTCTCAGTGTCAAAGTGCATCATATAGATAGAAGCACTGTGAGCTGGTGCAGCCCAATCCCAGGCAATGAGGAATGGCCCGGGATTGTTTCACTGTTCACAAGTCAGAGCTCTCTGTGAATTCATCATGTAGCGACTCTGCTGGTATGATCCTGGGTGTCCAGGCACAGATGCTGTGAACTGTGGAGGTCCTAAATTTGGGGGGTGAGTCCGCCAGCTGGTGACCTGAAAGGATCCAACAGGGAGGGAGTACAGTTTCCTGGCCCGGATGGCCTTGTGCCTTTCTAGGGTGGTCCCCAGGGCACCTCTGTGCCTCTCAGCCCTAAGCACTAAACCCATAGGCTGAGTCACTCAGCAGTGCCCATCAGGCTAAAGCCTTCCTGTTCCAGGGGCTGAAATATATATGCTGAAGATCTGGTTTCCAGTCAGAAGAGCCAGCACTAGCAAAAGAGTCCAATATTAACCACACAACCTGCCCAGGGCTTGAACCCTGTGGAGAATAAAGCTGCCTTCCAACGCAGCTGCCCACCTTTCACCTCTCCTTCTATGTCTCTCTGCAACTGACTTTGGATACTGACAATTGGAGCCACTGTCTTTCAAGTTCTGGTACACTACAGAGGAGCTGCAGCATAACCTGCTGACGGAAGTGTATTCCGCTGCTCTGTCCAGCTGCAGCTTTCTTCTCAGTAACTGCAAATCTAATAAAGGTGCCTGTATGTATGTCTGACACCCCCTGGGGAAGCCCAAATATGCCTGTGCTTGCCAAAGAGCCGCTGTGGACCCGCTGTCCCACAGCTCAGATAGTGCTGTGGCTGCCACAATGGTTCTGCTCAGAGTACATCCCGCTCCCAGGGCTCCGTCAAAGCGCCGCTAAATAACCGAAATGCCTGCATGGAATCTGGGAGCCCAGGAGGCTGGTGAGTAACCCTGTCTAGGGTTTGGATCTTCTCTGAGTATTCTTTGTTCCTGGCTGTGAATGTGATATCATCAGTTTCTTCAAGCTCCTACTTCTGTGAATTGCCCTGCTATGACGTACTGCTCCTGGAACTGTGAATTGAAAAAGTCTATTCTTCCTTAAGTTACATTAGTCATGGTATTTTACCACAGCTTCAGAAAAAGAAGCTAGGACAGTGTGGTTCCAATTGGCCTGCAGTTTGTATCTTAAATTTTAGTGTACTAAGGCTTTATATTTCTAAACTGTTGTGAAGTGAATTCTTAATTTTTGCTGATAATATCTCTATAAGATAACTCTGATAGCACTAGATGGGAAATATCATTTGGAGAATTGGATGATAATAAAATATAATAGAATTCTATATAGAATTATAAAGATAATGCAGGGATAAAGTGCATATCTGAGTCAATGCAGCTGCAGTAAAATGGGTAAAGATGGGCAGATGTAGAAGACCCTGTAATACAGAGCCAATGACTTTTATTAGCATATTAGCTCACACACAAAACTGGATCTCGAACTACAATTCTCAATGGTGGAAAAGTATCTTGAGGATTTCAAACTGTAATTTTTATTGAAATGCAACACACTTAAGAGAATAAGAATGTTTCTCAAAAGTGGCACATAGACTTTTCCCATTTGTAATTAATCTACATGCAGTATATTCAACAAAACATAATCTTTTGTATTTAAATTTAATTCGTTCTTTCTAATAATGCATATAGAAGCAATTTAATATAGTCACAATACTGATTATGTTATGTTAGAATTGTATGACACAAAAGCATTGAAGATAATTTCATATGCTATCAATAATTCTATATATTATATAATCTTAGATTTTTCTTTCAAAACAATACAAAATTATAAGTATATTATGTGTATACAATAATTAAAGATATACCTTTTTAAAATAGGCCTACCATGCTAAATGCAAATAGTATATTTCCTTGGTTTTGCTCATAATTCAGTGCCTAATGTAGTTTTTCATATGATTTTCTTACTTTTAATACAAAATAAAACAATCCCTTTAATGTGACTTAGGCTGAACATTGCAAGAAGATATGAATATATGAATGCACTCTGACACTTGCAACCGTATTCCTAAATAAAGAATGCAGCAGTTCCTTGTTCATGCCTAACCTTTCCTCTCTCTGTCAAAGTTACCAGAAACACTCAAAATGAAATGTAATTGAATAATTTTGTTTTTAAGAATTACAAAATTCTTTCAAGTTTGTATCTAAGATCAATATGGCCTGCAAACTATGAATTCCAATCCATCATTTAAAATGCCAAGTTCTTAATTTTTTCCATCCAGGGGAATGATGAGTTACACAGGATGGCAAATAGTCATCTAGTCTAATCCATGAACTGCCTTGTAGGATGAGAGAAATTTTTAGGGGGAGCACAGCACAAAATTAAAGTTCTTCCTGAAGAACACTTAAGAATCAAGCACTTTGAAAAGAAAAAAAAAGAACTTGTCAAGTTTTAAGATACAAAATCAAACATAAAACCACAGAAGGAACAAAATCATTGTTACATTTTCCATCTTCTCATTAATCTGTGTCATGGCTATACTTTTCTGGTGAGTTTATCTCAGCAAAAATCCCAAAAGAAAATAGTGTCTGAGCAAAGATGTTTTCCTGTAAACTGTAATGAAAAAGACCAAAGCCCTCAGCTTCTCATTAGCATCCCAGATTCCACTTCTTTGAGTTCAGGCAAAAATATATAAAAGACAATTGCATGTATTAAACATATATTGATTGTTTCTTAAAATTATTACATAAACAACATGGTATAACAGCTGTTTATGTAGCATTTACATTGTATTTATATTATCAGTAATTGGGTAAGGATGTGAAATATTTAAGAAAAGTTTATAGGCTATATACAAATACAGTCATTTCTATATGAAGACCTGAGCCTCAATATGGATACATAGAAATAAATGTACAAGAATTTTACATATCAGTATTAGTGCCCCAATTCCATGTCCTGCACTAAACTATTTTGAAGTATAATTTCGGTCTTCTTGAACAGGTGATTAGAAAGGAAAGTTGTACAGGATTTCCTTCAGAAGACTTCAAGTGGGGAATAAGAAAGTAGTTTCCTCCAAGAGAAGTAATTCATCAGCAGCCAAAGAGCAACAGCAACAATCCAGACATTCTACTGACAGCTAAGGACAGTATTCATTTAACACTGCTTTCATAAGAAAACATTACAGATGAGGTGGCTTCAACAACAAAATTACTTTCCTAATAGCCATACAAGTTTAAGATCAAGATGACAATATATTTTCCTTTAAGGACAATTCTGGTCTGTTCCATGCCATCCTCCTTGGCTTTTAAATTGCTCCCCCCCCATTATGTTACTCCTAATGAACACCAATCCATATGAATGCAAACTTTTTTTTTGTTTTTCGAATTTCTCTTCTTATAATAAAGTTATGATAGGTTAGAATCTACATTATCCAGTCATTTAACTTACTTGGCTCTCCCAGAGTCTTTGTCTCCAAATACAGGCCTGTTGGAAGCATGGGGAGTGAGGAGTGTCAAGTTAGACATACAAAACTATACACACATTCCAACCCATAACAAAAGTCAAATACACATAAATCCTATCTCTACCTTCAACATCATAGAGAAAATGACTTTAGTTGAATCCCCTCTATGTTCTCTCTCTTTTTTTAACATGTATTTATTAATTCAAGTTATATCTTGATCACAGCCCCCTCCCTCCTCCCCTCCCAGTCCTCCCCTCCCACCTTCTATCCCCTCTCCCACCTCTCCTTCTTCACATGTCAGTCCCCCACCCACCCTCAGTTCATCAGTCACATGAGGGCTAAGAGCTTCCTCTTTTTCTGGGGCCCAACATGGCAGCTCAGCTAGGGTAAGGTGTCCTGTGGTAGTATTAGGAAAATTGAGCATAAGGATTTTGGAATAGCAATAAGACAAGCCTCTCAGGTAAAAAGATATGAGTGGATGCAGTTACATCCGGATATGATTAACACTGAAGGGCGTACCTTGGAATAAGTGTGCCAAGAGCAAATCATGGGACTTTGGACAGGGGTGTTCCCTGAAAAAGCCCACCAGGAACCATGGAAACCAGAGACTGGAAACATTGCTGAGACTCTTTATGACACGAAGGATTTAAATCACAAGCCCACACAGCTTCTACAGGCCTTCCTCCTCATCTTGCTGAGAGGCTTCACTGCACTCGGCTGCTTATCACCATCTTGCTCCAACCTGCTGCAAATCCAAAGGCTGATCTTCCCTGGTACTTTAGAACATCTAAACAGAGAATTATCTCCCCTTGGAGCCCGAAAGCATTGGATTGGACAAAGCACTGGAGCCGAAACCTTGGAGACCCAAAGCATCTGAATGGTGAGCCTAAGAAACTTTTCATCTTGTAAATAAGTGGGCCCTAGGACTACAGAGGCAATTCTTGCTTGGTATAAGGGCCACCCCATGTCAATGGTTGAAAAGTTTAAATTTATAAACTGCCTTAAGATCGTTCAAATGAGACTCATTGACTTTAAAATTGAAAAGTTGCTGAGACCATCCATTTGTACGGATCCACATCCAGAGAATTAATCTGACAAAATATTCATTTAAGAAACTTTAGGTTAGTGTTAAGTGTTTGTTTTATAGGTATTAGGGTGTTTTAGATATTAGACCTCAGAGTTAGGATTTGGGTTTTAGGATTTAGAAACTTTATAGGTAATTGTTAAGTATTAATAAATATATAAACAAAAATAAAAATTTAATGTTACAGTGTCCCATTAACAGTTACCAAAGCCCATGACTGAGACAGTCCCCCCTCCCACTTGCTAAGGGATCTGTATGAAGACCAACTTGCCCATGTTTTATTTTTGTATAGTGTTGTCTAGTTCCAGTCTAAGTGTCTTTCTTCTTCTTTGTGGTTAGTGTTTCAGTCTCTGTAAGTCTCTAGGGGCCTAGGATGGTTTGTTCTGTTGATTTTCATGTGTTGTTCTTGTCTGCTCCAGGTGTCTCTATTCCTCCTCCCTCTCTTATATAGGGATTCCAGAGCTCCACCTAATGTTTGACTATGCGTCTCAGCCTTTCCTTTGTTCTGTGGCAGCATGGAATTTCTCATAGGATAGTTATGCTAGGTTACTGTTCCTTTGGGTGTGTGGGTTTTCAGATAGTTATCCTGTACTATATAGCTAAAATCCAGTTATAAGTGAGTAGATGCCATGTGCATCTTTCTGGATCTGGGTTAGCTCACTCAGGATGAGCTTTACTAGTTCCATCCATTTGGTTGCAAATTGCATGATTTTCTTGTTTCTGATAGCTGAGTAGTATTCCATTGTGTAGACGTACCAAAGTGGTTTGTTTTGTTTTGTTTTGTTTTTTTTTTTAGCCACTCTTCAGTTGAAGGGCATCTGGATTTTTTTTTCAGTTTCTAGCTATTATGAATAAAGCTGCTATGAACATAGTTGAGCCAATATCCTTGTGGTTTTGTGAAGAATATTTTGGATATATGTCTAGGAGTGGTATGCCTAGGTCTTGAAGTGGAACTATTCTCAGTTTTCTGAGATATCACCAGATTGATTTCCAAAGTGGTTATACGGAGTGTTCCCCTTTCTCCACATCCTCATCAGCATGTGCTGTCACTTGAGATTTTTATCTTAGCCATTCTGACAGGAGTGAGATGGAAACTCAGAGTCATTTTGAGTTTGCATTTATCTGATGACTAAAGATGATGAACATTTCTCTGCCAGTAGAGAATCTTCTTTTGTGAATTCTCAGTTTAGCTTGTACCCAAATTTTTTATTGGATTATTTGATCTTGGAGTTTAATTTCTTTGTAAATTTTGGATATTAGCCCTAGTTGGATGTGGGATTGATGATGATCTTTTCCCAACCTGTAGGCTATTGTTTTGTTCTAATGACAGTGTCATTTGCCTTACAGAAGTTTTTCAGTTTCACAAGGTCCTGTTAGTTGATTGTTAGTCTTAGAGCCTGAGAGGAGATCAAGGGGATATAAAGTGGAAAGGAAGAAGTCAAATTATCCCTATTCATAGATGATATGATACTATACATAAATGACCCCAAAAAATCCACCAAAGAACTTACAGCTGATAAAGATCTTCAGCAATAATAAAATAAAAAATTAATAAAAAAAATTTAAACCTGTTACCTGCATTAAAAAGCAGGTAACAGGTTTAAAACACTGTAAATAAATTAAAGGTGACAGCTGTTCAACCTGGTTTTACAAACCTCCAAGAGTTGAAAAAAACTTAGAGCTAAGGTAAAATAATGCATGGTGTTAGCCCATGCC
>CAJQZJ010004767.1:341435-367248 GCA_907164525.1 Lophiomys imhausi
AAAAAAAAAAAAAAAAGAAGGGAAGAGGATGGTGGGGCTGAGGGGGAGGAGGGTGGAAGGGTGGGACTGGAGGGGGGAGTAGGGAGGGGATTGTGATTGAGATGTAACTTGAAGAAATAAAAAATAAATTATTAAAAAAAAAAAAGATTTCAGAATCAGAATCATCTGACCCCAAATACTGAGGTCTAGTTTTTAGTTGTTAAAGCTGGAACATATAGAGAACCAGAAAAGTTCCCATCAATGTGACAGTGAAAGATCAAATTACTTAAAGAAAATGCAAATATCCCAGTGAATGATAACTCATTAAATATCTTCAAAAAAAATATTAATTTTGTTTTTGCTCATTTTCTTCACTGTTTAGTGCTAAAATCAGTAAACAATAGCATTTTATTCTTATAGCTTATTGAATATGTTATTTGGTTTTTATTTCATTTGTACTTCATACTCTACCTTAAAAATAAATAAGCCTTCTAATGTAACCTTAAAAAAAAAAAAAAAGAATACAGCTTTAAGTGATCAGTGAAGACTCCTTGAAGAAGGTAAATTCTGGATTAATTTTTGAACAAATAATAGTTGATCATGTGAAAAAAAGTGGAAAAGAGTTGGAGATATAATATAGAGCCAAATTGAAACCTGAACAGTATATATATATAAAACTACATACATCTCTGGCTAAGAGGAAATGGCAAATAATTGGTTGTAATTGCTAAGAACTGTCTTGGCGAGAGTGGTAATGAAGTCCTCACAAAGAAGAGAGGGAAGGAGGGAGAAGAGAGAGAAATCTGTACCAGTCCTGTTCTCTGACTGTTCCCAAATCTGTCACTTATTATTTGTGAGAGCCTTCATTTCCCATATTTATAAACTTCCTTTATGCTCATGTTACAGAGAAGCAGTTTGAATTTGCAACCAAGAACCTTGTCTAATGCAAGATTTTTTTTTGCATTTATTATAAAGGGCTTTCAGTGTTTCATGTCTTATATAGCTTTTACGTCACCTGAACATACATATACCTCAAAGTATATAGTACATATACACAGGCACACACTTACCTGAACACCTTGTTAAAAGAAATTGCAAAGTGGTTATAAAAGCTGAAGAAAAAGTGGACATGAAAAAGGTTGAAAGAAAACTCTAAGGAGACAGTCTAAAGAACTCATCTCATGGCTAATACAATGTACCATAGTCAAAAGGCTTTTCAAAATGTCTGTGAAACTGCACCTATGTATGCTTACATGATCCTCCATTCTAAAGCTAATGGCACAATTTTAGATATTTTGTACACCAATGCATCTCTTGTGTAATTTTCCAAATAGCAGTCATTTGACAACACATACATCTTCCACTGTGTGGGCCCAGACAACAATGTGAGAGAAGTTACAATATCTGCTTGTCTGGCCAATCCTGCGAGGATGTGCTGGTATGGAAGTAGAATGTGAAATAATTAAGCTTTGAGTCATAATGAATCCATAAAAGATTCAGGGAACACTACAAAATTTTATCTGCTCATATTTTTTAGTTACTACTGATAGGAAGGCTATTGAGGGGAGGATATTTCCATATTGTATGTGTACTGGCTAGATTTATGTCAACTCGATACAAACTGCAGTTATCTAAGAAGACGAAATGTTGATTGAGAAAAATGGTTCCATAAGATGGAGCTGTGGGGCAGGGGTGGTGTCACACACCTTTAATCCCAGCACTAAGGAGGCAGAGACAGTGGATTTCTGTGAGTTCAAGGCTAGCCTGGTCTATAAAGTGAGTCGAGGACAGACAGGGATACACAGAGAAACCGTATCTTGAAACACCCCCCCCCAAAAAGGATCGAGCTGTGGACCAGACTGCAGAGCATTTTGTTAATTAGTGATTGATGGGGGTGGAACCAGCCCACTGTGGGTAGTATCACCCTGAGCTGATGGTCCTGGGTTCTATAAGAAAGCAGGCTGATGTCTTTCTATAAGAAAGCAAGCCATGTGAACCATGTGTGTGTGTTTTGTTGTGTTTATGTATATAAAGGTGCATTTGTGTGTCTTAATGTGCATGTATAGATATGCAAATGTATGTGGGAGCCAGAGGATAACTTCAAGTCCATCCTCCTACTTTGCTCCTCTGACACAGGGTTGCTCCTGAGTGACTAGGAACTAGCTGAGTAGAACAGACTGGCTGACAACAACTTCAGGGATCCACCTGTCTCGTCTCCAAAGTTGCCATGCAGGCTTTTCCCATGGACTGTGACAAGTGAACTCAAGTTCTTGCATTTGTTAGGCAGACACTTTAACTTTCAACCCAAGTCCATGACATTTTAGTTTTATACATACATGATTTAATCATCACAAAATTATCACTTGGACATTTATAAAATGATTTAGATGAACAATTTTAAATAAAATATTTGTTTATTGAATAATTCTTTTATTTAAGTAAAGTACCCTGTGTTACTCTTCATTTCATTTCTTGTTGAGGTGTTTACTTATTCTCCATACAAATATAAAAATCTTTTATATCAATTAGTTAATTGACCTTATATCAGCAATTCAATACCCAAAGATCATGAATAAATACAGTATCAGATCTATTATTAAATGCTTTAGAGCTGGTAGTCTCCAGGTTCATTATAAGATATGGTGAATAATCCAAACAGCTCAAAATTCACTGCCAGGTGGATAAACATATCATAATCCAAAATATTCAGCTGCCATTTGTTTAAACAGAATGCCTCTGGCTCTCAGTTTTCCTGTGTGTATTTTTTCAAAATATCAGAAAAAAAAAAAAAACAAGACAAGATAATTCATACTGAACTGTTGGGATTAAAGGCATGCACCATCACACCCAACTTGGTTGATCAATTAAATATAATATAAATACTAGTAAATAATTTAATTAGCTATATTTTTTCTACATATGATGCCCACAGTTCAGCAATTAGAATCCATGCTTACAGCCTGAGAAGGCCCAGGTGAAAAATAATTTACTAGCTAAAGAGCTGGGAAGGAGGCTCCTTTAACAAAAGCTACTGCCTTATAGCAAAGGTGGAAGCTTAGCTCTCTTTATATGCTAAATAACCGGCAGCCTTCTAAACAAAGCTTGAGAAGGAAATTAACCACCTAAATTAAAAATGGAGAAATTCATAATGTCTCAATATCCTTGGATTCCAATTGAGTTTGTTTCTCTTTACATACAGATCATTTTTACACTGACAATTGTGGTTTTATATATACTTTTTGAGAAAGATTTGACTAGGATAGGCTTAAGGATATCTGTAAGGGAGAGAGTTTACAGATGGAATGCTAATCCACTCAGGATAACAATGGGGGAAGGAAAGAGGCCTGACCTGATACAAAAGATGTCAGTGGCAGCTCAAAAGTGCCTGAGAACTAGGTGTTTATCAAGAGTATCTGGGAAAGGCCCACCAAGGATATAGTCACAGCTAGAGAATTATAAACAGAACTTTAATTACAACACTGGACGGCAACATTAGACCAAGACTTTTGGAATGTTGTTGTTTCTTTGCTTAAATTTCGTTTGGATGTCTTTGATTTTCCTTTATCAGGAGGTAAAAAGGATGTTTTTGTCATTTGACAATGCTGAGATATAAGAGATTTTAAAGATATAAAGAGAAAGGGGTCACATTAGACCCTAGGGGAGATATCTTAATTCTTGGAAGATATTTTAAAGATATAAAGAAAAAGGGGTCACAAGCCAGTCTCCTTAGATGTGGGACACACACTGAAAAACTGGTTTCAAGAGACCCTAGGGGAGATCTGTTGGGTGTGATGGTACATGCCTTTAATCCCAACATTTAAAAGACAAAGACAGATGGATCTCTGACCTTTGCCAAGGCCAGCCTGGTCTACAAAATAAATCCAAGACAAGGATATACCAAAAAATCCTGTCTCAAAAGAAAAAATAGAGAGATACGTTAATTTTGAGAAATTATATATTTTCAGAGCAAAGGGACCAAACACCAAAGAAGACGAGACAAGCCCAGATGGTCCAGCTCATAGACTATTCCATCCCTGAACTTTCCCACCCAAAGTTCAACTTCGGATTACAAACTGCTCAGGACATTTAAGTTGCTGAGCACATAAAGACTGGACTATTAAATTGCTCAACCAATTTTTTCTATTGTGTTTGGGCCCCCAAACATGTTTTCTACAGCCCAATTCAGCAGGAAGCAATGAGAATGATGCCCTATTCCCAAAAGGTGAGGGGGAAAATATTTTGGTCATTTGATATGTTATAGATGTTGTTTAGAGGGATTAGTTACAAATTGTTAAATGGTCTTATTAAACAAGGTATAGGAGGCTAGACTCAAGGACTTTTCTATTTCTTTTTCTTTATCCTTCCTCTCTTATATAAGGTAAAAGGACTTAAAAAGAAAAGAAGGGGAATATATGTATATAGCATAGAAATGATAAAATGTAAAGATAGATTATTGAATCTGCTCTGAAACTTAAAACTTGTTATTAAAATAAGGTTATCTTTTGATCCATTGGTATAGAATTTTGTATATTGATAAAAAATAAGATTAATTTTGATAGAATTTTACAATTTGCTTATTTAATGATAGATTTATAAAGCAATAGATGTCTTCAAAACCTTCAGAGATGTACAGAAAATGGCATTTAAAGATATTATTATTTGACTTTAAGATCATCAGCTTCACAGCTCCCATTTGACTTGGAAGAAAACAACAATGAGCATCAAAAAAAAAAAAAAAATCTCCCACCAGGAGACAATTCTTCAAAAAGAAATTTCCCATTAGGAGATAATTCCTCAGAAAGAAATCTCCCATCAGGAGATAATTCCTACTGGACAAAAATGTCCCTGCTCTCTCAACAGACTATACACAGTCCAAAGATGGACCAGAGCTTAAATACAGGTAAGTTGATGTCCTGATTCTACAGAGACAGAATGGAAAAAACCCTTATTTCCTACTGCACAATTATGTCTGTGATATATGCTTGGCCAGAAGGCTGAAGATGATGCTCCAAGGATATGGAGAGATTTTGGGGACTGTCTAGTCAGCAAACTGTCATTTTTTTCTTTTTGGAAGCTGCTCTTCTGTGCCTCCTATTCACTCAAAAAATAACTTTATCCCTTCTTAAGTCTTTGATGGCATTGAAGACATAATAGCCATAAAATTTCAATTAAACTTGAGTTATTTAGGATTTAAAGGAAAATATAGGATATGATAGAAATTATTTAGGTTCAAAACTTTAGACACACCAAAATAGATAGATGATTTTTTTCTTCTTCAAGATTAACTGATAAAAATATCCTAAACATTATGTATGTACCTTTTATCCTTTTTATTAGACAAAAGGAGGGAAATGATGGGGGTGGTGTTAAGCATTCTAAATGTTAATTGGTCCTGTTTGCTGTCTGTTACTTAATTGACTCTGATTGGTTAAATAAATGCTGAGGCCTGGAGATTTGGCAAAGACAGAGGTAGGCAGGATTAAGGTTCGCGGGCTTTTTAGAGATACAGAGCATCTTGGGAAGAGGTGGCCGGAGAAGAAGCCAGGAGTAAACAAGGAAGACACACCATGGGGTAGATTAAAGAAGATCTTTCTGTGTGACCTGGAACATCGGCTTAGCGTGGAGAATAATAGTCCAAAGGGACGTATGTATATATGAGGTTATATACGGGTATTAGAATTATGAGCTAGCTAAGATGGGCTAGGATTACATAACCCAGGCCTAGGCTTGTTAAGATGCACCCTGTTGTCTGTGTGCATTCATTTATAATGATGGGTTAAGGATTGACACTGCCAAACCAATTAAAAATAATATAAATACTGGGTAAACAATTTAATTAGCCATTATTTTTTTCGACACTGAACAAAGTATGTTAGCTAGGGAAACAGAAGTCATCTCTAAGATGCAATCCACCAGTCTATAGTGTGGATGCCTTGTCATGGTACTGCAAAAGCTTTAACAGCCAAAATGCTAAATTGTATCTGCAAGGTTGTAGGAGGTTAATTTGCAGGAGTAGGCTCCTTGCCTGATGTGCAATTATTCAGTAACTTTCCTTTGCCCAGAGGTACAGCCTGAGACGTTTGCCAGGAGCCGTGAAGACTGTTGTCAGCACACACTGCCTCCTCCGTATTCTTATTAGTAGGGTAAAAGGGACACTTTTCCTTATGAGAGAAAACCATTACTTTGCGTTGAAGTTGACAAAATGGCAATGTAATGACAACCAAGAACTGATCAAATCTGTATCTGTTTTTATTCCTAATGTGTAGAACTATTAACTTCTGTTATTAGCACATTGCTGAGTTTTTTGTTTATTTTGTTGTTGTCTCTTTTTTTTCCCAGAGAGGAATTAACTAGACCAGGCTGGTCTGTATTCATGTCTTGGTGAGGGAGGGGTTGACTAATCTCTTGATTGACAATTGAGGTGGGATGATTCAGAATGCAGGTAGCACCATTTAAAAAGTCAGGACCTTGAACTGTGTAAGAGTAGGGAAATCTGGCAAGGATGTAAGCAGTAAAAGATGGGTACCATTCCCTCTGCTCTTGACCATGGATGTGATGTAACCAGTGTCTCAAGCTCCAACATCTCCAGCTTCCCTAGTGAATGGAAGCCAGAACTATAAGCTGAAATAAATTCTTCTGCCTAAAGTTAGTGGTTTTATCACAGCAACAAAAATGAAATGGAAGTAGCACATTGTGTCTTTCCACAACATCGTGAAGTTTGCAAGCACTGTTTGTTTGAATTGACTTGTTTATTGCTCCCACTATCTTGAACACTTTGGTTATGAAGGTAGCACATGTCAACACACTTGTTGGTATAGGGCTTCTTGTCTCAGCACTCCATTGCTGGGACATCACGGTAAGGAGATAGAGGTTAACAAAAGAGAGAGTCTCTTTTGCTAAAAAAAAAAAAAAAAAAAAAAAAAGTATATATTTCAATTAAAACGGAATCTCCAGTGCTCCCATCCACACAGTCTACCATGACTTTGTGGTTTTGATTGAGTGAGAGCACAGATGGATAAATAAATAATCCAGAGCATCAATCAGATACTTTTTTTTTTTTTTTGCTAACAATGAAGGCTATTTTTTTCTTCTTCTCTAATACCTTACATCCTGACCACAGTTTCCCCTCCTCCTATCACTCCCACCAGTCTGTCTCCCTACCTCCCCTCTCCCCCATATCCACTCCTTACTTTCAATTCAAAAAATAAAAAAGCAGAAACAATAAGACTACACACGCATCTTCATATCAAGGCTGTACAGGGCAATCCAGTAGGAGGAAAAGTGTCCCAAGTGCAACCAAAAGAGTCCTCCACTCCCACATTAGGAGTCTCATAAGAATATCAAGCTACACAACCATAATACATATTCAGAGGACCAGACCTACCTCAGACCCATACAGGGTCAATTTAGTGTCAAATCAGATACTTCTAACCAGGTTATTAAAGGAAGTAAAAGCAAGAAGGAAGGACAAAGATAATTCTGTAAGTGGTTAAGATTTGGGATGAAGTTGTCAAAATCTGACTTATAATTACAATAAAGATTCACCTATCAAAGAAGGATGGCTGCTGCTCAGAGCTGGCACTAATTGAGGGAAGTAGTTATGTTATGCATGAAAAAAATGGGAATCTGGAAAAGAACCGCTCAATCTAAGTAAAATATATGCTTTTATGAACACTCCAAGATATACTTAGCAGACAGAACTGCAGGTTTGTCAAAGTATGAGGTTTACATGGAAATGCATGTTTCTTAGCACATTTCATATCTGTGGTGATTCATTCCTAGTGCCTTCTCCTCACCTTGTAAAATAAAACCCAGCTACTTCAAACAATTTACTATGCTCAACAAAACTAGTAAAATTTCCTTTTTTTCCCTTTTCACTTTTCTGACTTTATATTTTATACCTGTCTACTTCCCACTGAAGGCTTTTTTGCCCCTAGAAGGAATCAAGTTTGGTCCTACAGTGCCCAGTCTTCAACTCTACAACTCTATGACATGATTCATCTTCCCCAAATACCTACAAACTATTTTAAGATTATACTTAGAAATGACCTTCTCTCTGTGTCTGCAACTGTATGCAAAATTTCTTACATATCTAATCCATGTGTAGTGTTATCAGTTTATAACATGGATCAATTTATAGTGTTTCATAGAGTTATTTTAACTTTTTCAAATCTCTATCTCGTGTGTGTGTGTGTGTGTGTGTGTGTGTGTGTGTGTGTGTGTATGTGTGTATGGGTACACACATATCATGACACACCTGTGGAGACTCCAAACAACCCCATGTCAGTCTTCAGCTCCTACCTTGTGACAGACAGGGTCTGTCCTGTTTTTGACAGTTCCACATGTTAGACCAGCTGGCTAGTGGGGTTTTGAGGCTTCTGTCTGTACCTCCTATCTCACTAGAGGAACAATGAGACTACAAACACATGCTGCTGTGTCATGCTGGTTTTATATGGTTCTTGAAGCTCAAATTTGGGTCTTCATGCTTATGAATCAAGAGCTTTTTCCCACTAGAATATCTCACCTACCTTATAAATGTTCAATTTATGATATGTTAAGGAAATAGATTTCATGTTTCAATTTGTGCTAAGAGGATATATTTTATATTAAGAGTTCATGTCATTAACAAATGAATAAATAAATAAATTCAGTGCTCAAAAAACTGAAGAATAATATGTGGTTAATCTCTCCCACTTTAGATAATTCAGATTTAGACAAATTATTTTAGACTTGCTTCTCCTGTCATTTAGATTTATCATCTTTATAATGAGATATAAAATATTTTTCTATGTTAACTTAGGGATTAACTATAATAAGAGTGTTAAATGCTCTCACCACACTTGACATACCACAAACACTCACACATGTGCTGCTGATGTTCCTGAGTCTCATTATCATGAGAGCTTTATTCAGTTTTAGAAGGCCCTTTTCTGAAGTTTTAGACTATGCAGAATGGCGTCCTGTGTAAGGTCACCAACCCCACACTTTATAAACTTATCATTGTTCCAATTGGTTCAGCTAGTGGATCAAGCCAAGCCTCCAGAGAAAATATATCATCTTTCAAATATATATTTTAGATTTGAAAAGAGTTCTTCAATAAGGAAGAAGTAAGTTAATTATGGGGAAATTGATTTGAGGGACATTTTCCTACTACAAATAATTCAGAGGCAAATCTCAGTGTGCTGACTAGCAATTCATGATCCCATGGCCAACCAGCAACAGCTTCCTTGATCTACTATCGAAAGGAATGGAAAAATTTAAAAGCCCCCCTTGGCAGGCAGTGGAGCCAGGCCAGCTGGGTTCCAGGAACTTAGTTGATCATAAAAAGGGTGGAACCAAGAATGAAGGTCAATTGAGTCATGGATCCTGGGTTTCAGGAACTGGCTGACCACAAAGTAGATAGTGAAATAAGATTAGGCTCATTCCTGAGAAAAACAAGTATTGGGTGAGTTTCCTGCTAATTAACTAAAGAATGAGTTGGCACTTTCTACTTGTGATTTTCCTCACCCCTTAATCTGTGGTGTTCCCCTATAAAACCTTCGCACTCAGGCAGCTGGGTGCCGCAAACTCCTCTACCCCTGTGTGGGATACAAGTTGTGCCCTCAGTGCACTGATCCCCGAAATAAACCTCTTGCAATTGCATCAAGAAGGTCTCTTGTGAGTTTTTGGGTGGCTGTGATATCCCGAGTGTCCGGTGAGGGACTTCCCTCTCCTGGGTCTTTCATTATATGCCTACAATAGGAAACAATGTAGTTGCCATTCTCACTGCATTTATTATAAAAGTAACACATGTGCCTTATAAATGACTCAGTCAGCTAGAAATGCAAATTTCTTCACAGAAAAAAAGCATCCTCACCTCAGCCCTCCTCAAAGACTCCTAAAGTCTCAAATTAGCTCATAATTTATATCAAAGTTTTCTTTGTCTCCATATATGTATATAAGAAGTGTGTATGATGAAATTGTACATATATTTTATACATACATCTCTATAGTTTTCCATTTCATTTCTCACAGATTTGGTGGAGTGTGACCATGTGATGAATAGATGATTTTCTATAATAGTCATAGTGAAAATACCAATAAGTGAATTAATTTGACATAAATATAAAAAGATTATGTCCTAAATATATTAGTAAGCATCTGTCCCTGAATCTATTTGTCATTTCTACTTGTCCATTTAATACACAGAAACACAAGAAAACTTCCATTTTGTTTTTTTAAATAAGAGATATTTTTGATAGCCTAAACATTAGTCAGATATTTAAGCACAAATGTAACAGTATATTTTAATTTATCACACATATATTTATTAATACTTAACAATTACCTAACAATTGTCTATAAAATTCCTACATCCTAAACTCAAACCCTAACTCTGAAACTTAGCACCTAAAACTTCTTAGTACCTATAATACAAGCATTTAACATTAACATAAGGTTTCTCAAAAGGATATTTTTCTCTGAGCGTGGGTCCTGATGGATGGCTGGTCTTCATACAATTTTTCAGTTTTAAAGTCTCTTGAAGTCTCCAAATTCTTTGTGGTGTTAAGACCAATTAACATATGAAAGTTTCCTAGGTGGCTCACCTATTCAGATGCTTATGACCTGAAAAGGCCCTAAGTCCTGGAGGTATGTGTCTAAGCTTTCCTGAATAACAGGGAGAATCTGTCTCCTCTCCAGAGGTGAAATGGGTCAATATCAGAGGATGAAACTTTCACATGAGATTATGGTGTTTTTCCACTGGTTGAGAAAAATGTTGAATGAGTCAGGAACAGGAAAGAGAGCCTGCCCCACGTCCACATGAATCCTGCCTTATATATCATCACCTGTCGGCAGTAGCTTTCGTGCACTTTTAAAGTTTGATCCCCGGGCTCATTCTTTTTCAAAAAAGCTTTTTGCAGAGGGGCATAAATTCACAGGCAGTCTGCAGATGTGGGCAGGTGCCTCAGGTCATGTCATTCAGATGCCCTTTGCAGAGAGCTGTGAAATGACAACAGACCTCTGGAGGGAGGGCACCTCAAGGGGCATTTCCTGCCCTTAGCCCTAATATCAAAGAGGTCCTGCCTGGTCCTTGGCGAGTTCCCAAGGACATGTCACTTCAGATGTAAGTCTTTTATCTTAAAAGTCCAGCCTTATTCCAAGTTCCCTATGCTGTTATATGCTAACACTAAACCTACCACACGCAAATGTGTTCTCTCTCTCCACCGCCTCCATCTGCCTCATCACAATCATTTTATATTAAATTATACAATAGTGTCCTGTCCAGAGTGCTTAATATAAATTTGTTTAATGGCTTAAAGAAGTGATCCAAACTCCTGTTCACAGCTGATAAGACCAATATACATGGTGAGATTTAACCCTTCAAGTTTAAGGATTGAACTTTTACTTGACCAGTTTGCACTCTAACCATCATTTGATTTCACTGCATGGGTAGCTGCTAGGTGCCATGTACAATGAAAATAAACTTATCTTAGGTACGACGAATAAAATGAAAAAGAATAGAAATGGATGAATAATTCTCTGAACTATTTCTGTTTTTTCACTTTGCTTTAGGTTGACCCATGAGAAACCTGTCCTTGTTACTAAAGTTACATATGACAAAAACATTGTCTCTACTTTCTGACAATGGGACATATTCCCCAGCGTGCCATACACACTTTCCTTGAAAATTCACTGTTTCTCTGTGTAATTCATGCTTTCTCTCACTTCTAAGGTCTAGACCTACTTGAAGGCCCAGGATGTATCCTGGACCAGTTTTAGTCACTTCCTAACCATAGTAAGAAGCACCCTAATTGATTTCAAAGACTAAATTATACTTTTAACAAACTAAATGACCTAATGCAGTTTTCATGGTAAAGCAGAGATGGCTTACCAGATCACCAACTGCTATTCTACCATTTAGGCTGCATATCTGAGTCAAACATGAATGGATTCCAGCCTAGGATATATGAAGAATTGTTGTGTCTGTTATGGGATGAATAGTTTTGGACAACCTGTCTTGAGTGGTAGTAGTTCTGAAAGGAATGAAAATTTTAGAGATCCCCTTGGCAGGAGCCAGGCCAGCTAGGTTCTAGGAACTTAGCTGATCATAAAAAGGGTGGAACCAAGAATGAAGGTCAATCGAGTCATGGGCCCCGGGTTTCAGGAACTGGCTGACCACAAAGTAGATAGTGAAATAAGATTAGATTCATTCCTGAGAAAAACAAGTATAGGGTGTGTTTTCTGCTGACTAATTAAATAATGGGTTGGTACTTCCCACTTGTGATTTCCCCCACCCCCTTGAGTTGTGGTGTTTCTCTATAAAACCTTCACCCTCAGGCAGCTAAGTATCGCAGCTCCTCTACCCCTGGGTGGGATATGAGTTGCATCCTCAGCGCACTGAACCCCCCCAAAATAAACCTCTTGCGATTGCATCAAGATGATCTCTTGTGAGTTTTTGGGTGGCTGTGATATCCCGAGTGTCGGGTGAGGGACTTCCCTCTCCCAGGTCTTTCAGTTCATGCTTGTTTCCATTTGGACCCACTGAGATGCAAGCAACTGGACCATAAACAGACCAATGTTGACATAGTCACATGGTTAGAACACGGATTTCTTCCATGCTGGTTGAAGATATTCTGTGGTCAGGGTATATTTCTTTGGACTTTTTATTGGTGAGAAGTAAATGGCTATTTTATTAAGTCATTATAATTCCGTGTTTTGTTCTTTCACTAGAATTGTCTCAGAATGTCTATGGAAGATGACATTAGGCTACATTTTCTTCGGTGTTAATATTGGCAAAGTATTGGTAACCATGAAGGAGAAAAACCTGCTAGGAAAAGCCAGGTGCCTCATTGCTTCCTAGTGTAAAGAATACAGCTGTTCCAGAATAAATAGTAGAATCAGAAGATTGCCAATTAGCATCCATAAAGAGAAAATAGGAAGTGAGAGGATGCACCTGACCCTGAAAGGCTGGAGGAACACTCACTGCAGCTGTCATGGAACTGATTCTCTGAAGGCAAAACAATGCCATTTTGTACAAGCAATGTATAATAGTTAGAGCACAGCAATTAGAATCATGAGTTCTTGAATAAGTGAATGAGGCCTGATGGTGTTTACTAGAGTTTAAATTGCTGGAATAGTGATAGAAAAAGAAGCCCTGCAAAGCACTTTAGAATTTTCATTCTGCAAACATTAATAGCAGACTAAGCCCAAGGAGCTGGATAAAGCATAGAAATGAGTAAGAAATTTGCATTTGTGGGGATTCTCCCTTGAGGTCACCCCCATTATCTGTTTCCATAGTAACTACAGCTTTACAGATGGCCCTCATTTACTGTCAAAATGCTTAATGAAATAATTTACTATGTATAGGGAGAGTGCATGGCTCAAAAGACTATTTCATACCAACTCAGCAGTTGTGTAAGTGCATCCTAACAACACCAATATGCAGAGGTAATTTACTGAGCATTTGTTGTTACAAGAGAAAAACAGCCAAGAGATACATTGGAAGAGCTCCATTCTGTTGCACATCAGTATCCAAAGCTCTTCCATATAAGAAGTGACACACTCCAAGGTCATTCTCAAGAATTTATCAGCTGCTTTAAAAAAAAATTATTCTAGGTTTACATTGTAAACAAAAATGTGGTGATAGCAAAAGCCATTCCTTGTGCAGCTTAATTTATTTCTTCTCTATCAGCCAATCTCAGGTACATTTAACTTTGCTTTATGAAAATTATTTATAATAGCTAACATGAAATATTTATTCCTTTAATAATTATTTTGCATCCCACTCTCAGCAGTGCATTTTATTAACCTTGCCTAGCTCATTTGATGGCATACTTTATTAAAATAAAATAGCTACTTTGTGTTGTTACAATGATAGGTTTCATCACTTTGGTCCAGAAATTTGAACTTAGAAAACTTCTTGGGAATATTTCTAGTTTGCCATGCAATGGCAATTTTGAATAAGCCTTTATTGAATATTTTAATTTAATTGGATCAAATGTGAATGAATTTAGTCAGATATGTAAATTTGTCCATGTGATAGTGACAGCAGGTGGAAACATTGCACCTCAGGCTTGCAAAAGTGATCAAGCCCACAGAAATACAAGTTGGAGTCTTATATAAAAAGGTGTCAAGCTGTGTAATTAAGTGGCTGGTTTTAATGCAGCACATGGTAGCTCAGGCTATAGCTGGCAGTGATGTATGAGAGGTGGACTCATAATTGTACAGCTGGATACATGACGGGATATTCTGAAGGAGAACATCCAGATTGACAAATTGAAAGGATGTCTAATGGAAGCTGGGTACTGTCTCTGAATTTTTTTCTGAGATAGTGTCATAAATCTTGATATAGTCTTCAAGGCAGGAGGAAGCCTGGAAGGAAGAAGAAGGACAATGTAGAAAAGGAGGTATGACTTCAAAGATCAGGGGGAATATAGGCTATGACTTAAATCACAGTGCTCCATTCATTTCCCTTCGATGGTCATTTCCTGCTAAGTGTTTCCCAGGCAGGGAAGGTAACATCTATTACACAAAATGATGACACCAAAAAATAACGCAGCTGAACTTTAATGAATAATCCAGTGACCAATGTCGTATTGCCTCAGATATGAGACATAAAATAAATAACAAACGTGATACAATATGTGCACTTATTGTAGTAGATCACACTATCTAAAGACTAGCAAGGAAATGCTTGAAGATCTCTAAAATGCCAGGGCAGCACTGACCAGTCATTAAAGCAGGGCATGGTGGCACAAGTCTATAATCACAGCACTTGAGAGGCAGGAAGATCAAAGGTCTTCTTTGGCTATGCAGTGAATTTGAAACTAGCCTTGGTCACATGAGATCCTGTCTCAAGAATAATAAAAGTCAAGAAAGCAGCCAGGGATATCATGAAGAAGGCATACTGTGTGAAGGTAGTAGTATTAGCCAAATGAAAAACACTAATCATAACTTCTCTAGAAACATCTCCATTGCTGTGAAAAGCCCTCCATCTGAGTATATTGACATTAACTTTTCCCAAAATTGAGCTTCTGGCTAATTAAATGACAACACCTGGACAATTCTTAGATCTTGTGTTCTTAAGAAGCAGGTATACCAATCAAGACTTAGTTCATGGTGAAAGGAAAACTCATAAACTTCCAGGACTAAAAATACGACAAACTGAATTTTGACCCTCAAACATCATGAGATGTGGATTATTTTCTGTTTTGCTATATGTTATGCTGTTTTTATAATTATTTAGATATCTAGGCAGCAAACTGTGTTTAAATCATCTTCAATTGGTATTTAAAATAGCAACCAGTTTATAACTCAAGTATCTAACTGATCATAGAAAATTCATGGCATTATTCAAAAGACATTGTTTTTTTTTTCAGGGAGGGGGAACAAGATTGATTTGTTTGTTCGATTTTGTTTTTTTGTTGTTTCTTTTTTTATACAAATGCAAATTGGAGACATTTTGATGACAAAATTAAGAAACTCATTCCTTCAGTAAGGTAAGATTATTGAAGACCTTCAAGTGACTCAATAGCATGATGAAAAATAAGCTGAGTAAATATAATCAACAGAATGTGTTAGCTGAAACAAAACTTGTTAGATAAGAAGGTGTTGTCTCAATCAGGTAGTAAGGATTGGGGGTATTTTACAGGAAAATATAAAATACTGAGAAACAACAGTCACATTTTAGCCCATGAATGGACTTAAAATTTTGCAACACACAGTTTCTCAACAGTACAGGTTCAGTCTCAAATAGGACAGTGACTGTTATTTTACCGATATTTCTTTTTTAAAGATTTTTTATTTATTCATTTTGCATCCCAATTGTGGCCCCCTACCTCCCTTCATTTTACTGATATTTAAATAACAGGGATTTCAACTACATCTAACAGTATTGGAACTATCTTGGAAATGGTTATTAGATTCAGGAAGTAGCTTTATAACATATATTAAAACTGATTAATTTGAAGAATGAGTCAACACCACTGTAAAAATGGATGCCAGAAAGAAGAGGTTTCTTGTTTTTGTTTCAAGCAGAAGAGAAAGTAATGTGCTTGTGGGATTTACTGAAGGTTGGTTTGTGGTGCCTAAATAGTATGGCTATAAAAATTCTAGATGTGAAGGTTCATTGAGCAAAGAAAATTATTGTAAGTACAAAATAGAATAGGTAGGGTAAAAATAGAAATAAGGTCCAAAGAGCAAAAGTAAATAAATCAGTAGAGGAGGCTTGTGTTCAATTCTTAAACAAACAGTAAGAAGTAAAGGGTAGTGAATGAATAAGTGCAGGAACACAGAACACAGGGTCTGGAGAGATGGGTTAGCAGTGAAGAGCACTGGTTGCTCTTCCAGAGTACACAAATTTGGTTCCCAGAACTTACAATGGGCATCACAAAAGCTTCTGCACCTTCAGGTCCAAGGAATCTGATGCAATCTTACATCCTGGGACACTTGCATATCTGTGACTGACACTCCCATAGACAAACAACCATATTAATGAAAATAAAATGAAAACCAAAAAAAAAAAACCCTCAGAAAACAGACAATAAAAGAGTTTCCACATGATAGATGATGCCAGAAATGCCAAGTTTCAAGAAAGATTAAGAAGAGAGAATATTTAAAACAATAATTCTGGTAAAATGATTGAGAGAACATCACTTACCAGGAGTGTTCCTATCAAAATACTCATGATTAGAACTACAGAAAAAAAATTACAAACACTTTATAAGAATATTGAGATAGTGATTCTTTTCTATTTTTAGTCAAAATATTTGTAAAGATAGAAGAATGCCTGTTAGAATAAAGGAGAAAATCATTCAAAAGAAGTGAAAAGATGGAATGAAGCAAGAGAAGTTGATAAAGGAGGCAAGGTATGAGGAGGAACTTGAGGTCAAACAAAAGGAATAGATTGTTAGAAGAGAAATGATGTCCTCCATGATTGGTGTTAAATAAATTAGACCCATACATTTTGAAATTTCATAACCAAATGCATAACAGTTAAGGTCTTAGCACATGCCTCAGATACCATTTGGCCATTTAAATGAAACACAAGAAGACCAGTCCTGAAGCTGAAGGACTTACACAAATGAAAGAGGACAGACTCTGAGCTCCTTTGGAATATTATTGTGATTACCACAAAGAAAGCTGGGGGTGGTTCTATTTAAAAATTTCTCATTTGGCTTGCAACTAATTCAACCATCTTCCACTGGAGATTCTTTGATGCTCATCTTCTACTTGGAGTAGAATAGGGGGTGCTGTCAGGAGCTGACATGTCTAGATATCAAAAAATCTTAAGTTAAGAAAACATCTTTGTGCCGGGCGTAGTGGCGCACGCCTTTAATCCCAGCACTCGGGAGGCAAAGGCAGGCGGATCTCTGTGAGTTCGAGGCCAGCCTGGTCTACAAAGCGAGTCCAGGACAGCCAGGGCTACACACAGAGAAACCCTGTCTCGAAAAACCAAAAAAAAAAAAAAAAAAAAAAAGGAAAACATCTTTGAATGCCATATTCTGCAGATCTCTTGAGGTTTTTGAAGACCCACTATCTATCTCTTATATTTAGATAAGCAAATGTTGCTTGCCTCTTAGCAATTTGATTTTTGATTAGCTTAGAAAATAACCGTGATAGACTGTCATAGTACCTAACCAAATGACAAGCTTGCATGACTATTACTTTGCATTTCTTAATTATCCTAAACAGTTTATGACAGTTGGTAGCAAAAGGACAAAACTTCACATTGCCTTTTTAAGCATTACTAGGTACAATACCTTTAAAAAGTGTTACCCTTAATTTTGTATCAATATACAAAGATCAATACCAATGTGGCCAAATATAATCTTAATTTTGTATCAATATACAAAGATCAATATCTATGCAGCCAAGTACAATCTTAATTTTGCATCAATATACAAGGGTCAATACCATTGTGGCCAAATATAATCTTAATTTCATATCAATATACAAAGATCCATACAATCTTAATTTTGCATTAATATACAAAGGTCAATAACAATTTATCCAAATATAATATTAATTTTGTATCAATGTACAAAGGTATAAGGGCATATTCAATAATCTGTCCTTTTTTCTTGATCCTTCCTATATTATGTCTATGTCCCATTTTTTCTCAAGTCTGTTCAGTCCTACACAGAAGAGAGAGAAGGATACAGAAAAGAAAAAGAGAGAAGTCCCTGGGTCTAACATTCAAAACCCATTTAACAAGAGCATTTAACAGCTTGTAATCTCTTCCCCTAAATAACAAGATTTTCTATTATCCATCAAATGACCAAAGCAGGGGGGGAAAACACCCTCCCCACCTTCTGGGGATGGAACATCGCTCTCTTAAAATGACTTCCTGCTGATTGGGGACATAGTAAACCTGTTTGGGGCCCAAATAAGAATGGAACAATGATTAAAAATGTTGATAGGATCATTTAATGTTCAGTCCTTTTGAGCTCAGCTATTTAAATGTCCTAACAAGTTCATAGACCCCTTGCTTCAACTGTAGACAGAATGCTTTCCAAAAAGGACAAAACTTGGAAGCAGGTAAGTTGACAGCCTAGCTCTGCGAAGACAGGGTAGGTAAGTCCTTAATTCCTGCTTTATAATCAATGTCTGTCAGAGAAATGGGGCCAAACAGCTGAAGATTGATGCTGTAATGTATGGAGAGAAAATGGGAACTGTCCAGGCAGCCACTGATATGTCATCTCTTAGTTTTGGAAGCTGTGGGCCCTGCCTTTCCTATATAATCAGATATATTTATCCCTCTCAGGTCTCTGAGGTAGTTGAAGAATACATAGCTAGAGTCTCATAGTTAAATTTTGAGTTGTTTAGGAATCAAGAGGGTGCTCCGGATCTAAGAAGATGTTTTTAAAATTGTGATACAAGTTATATGAGTTTGGTATAGAATTTTAAACTCATGGACATGGTTAGATAGTAGAATGTTAAAGTCAGGTGCCAAATACATATGGACTGGACATTGGGAATGTATGCTAAGCCATATAACTCTCATAATTGTGGCCTATTTATTTCTGTTGTTTTATATTGTATTTATTGTTATAAGAGAAAGAACCATTTGTTGGACTGAAAGGGGGAGCTGTTGGGGGAAAAAGATATACCTTAAACTTAAAAAAAAAGAAAAAGTGAAGAGGATGGGGGGTTGAGGGGGAAGAGGGTGGGAGGGGGGACTGAAAGGGGGAGTAGAGAGGAGATTGTGATTGAGATGTAACTTGAAGAAATAAAAAATAAATAAAAAAATACACATCAAAAAACAAACAAAAAAATTCTCATTTGTTTCCAGGTCCTTGGCACACAGAGGCTTGGACAATGGGTATACGTTCTGAATTCCAATTTGTTCTCTATTTGTCTGAAAAGACACCATCTTCTTTTCTCAACAAACTGCCCATTCCTGTTGTTCTCCATCTATGTCTCCAACTCTGAGACCCATGTACAAGAATGGAGTCAATGTTTATGCATCACATCTTTTAGGCAAAACATTTCTGCATAACAAAACAATACTTGCTTTGTCTCATTACTTCTTCAAATAATGTCAGCAATAATAACTGCTAAAATGTGTTGAGCATTTACTCTGTTCCAAGAATTTTTCAAAGAATGTGATTTCCAGCCAGCATGCATACCTCAACATTCTATGAACTTGTTGCTCTGACTTATGTCATTTATATGTTGACAGACTGAAGCACAGATTGTTTGCCTAAGACATGATAAACAGTAGTAGTGAAGCCAGGGTGTACCCTTGCAAAGCAGAACTTTTATCTTCCTTTATTGAACATTCTCTTACTCCCTCATCCTCAGAGCCTCTATTCTCACTGCTACAGTGACTTTTCTAAGAAACACCTCAGTCACTATTGTTCAGTGTGTTCCTTGGGGGTGACTTTAACTAAAACATCAGCAATGCTTATTAAAAATGCAGATCCCAGAGCTGGATAGATGGTGCAGAGATTAAGAGCCCATTCTTCTCTTCAGGAGGACCTGAATTCAGTTCCCAGCACCTACATCAAGCAGCTCACAACCACCTATTACTGCCCTCTCTGGCCTTTGTGCATAAGTGTATAAATGCACACAAACACACATAAACACACACACATACACACACACACACGCACACACACAAACACAAAGAGAGAGAGACTTCTGAACTTTTCTTATATAGGTACAGACTGATGCAGCTGCATGTATTCAAAGAACTGAGAATATTAGTCAATACAAAAATGTGCAAGCATTCTCCACTCTAGTCAAGCATTGTTACATATTAATTAAAACAGCAAATCAATAGACTGAATTACAAAGGTTGAGACAGGTTGAGTCCCTTATCAACTATGCAAGCCCAGACGCATTCATTAGCCTCGCCTTATTTCATTTTCTGCTACTATACGCTGGGAAATGTGATAATTTCTTCAAAGTAATCATAGAATTATCAAACAAACATATAACACAATATCCATACTTAGAATATGTTTTTTCTTCACACATGCTCGCTATTTGCCAGAGTGGGAGGAGGCACCAGGATATGATAAATAAGGGAGTGAAGTTACTGTTTATAACCTAGAAGAAAAGAGAACTTAGAAATCCATAAATAACATAAATGACACCCTATCACTGTGGTGGAAGAAATGTGTAGGCTAAAGCTAAAATGAAGGCAAAACTGTCGTTGTGAGGCAGGAGTCATGAGACAGGAAGGCTGAGATTTCAGTCAGTAAACAGAGAAGGAAACCAAGAACACAGAATAAGTTTATCCTGAACGACTCAGGATGCTTCATCTTCACTTCTTCTATGGTTTCTGTTTCCCAGAATAGCCCCTTTCTCCATGTAGGGGAAATGAGTACATGCATCCAATATTAAAGGTGTATATTTAATGGTTAGAAGTAATATGAAATTGTGTTCTGTTAACAGCAATATGCACATGTCAGACAACAGAATTTAATTTTTGTTGAAAACATTTTTATTGGCTGATCAATAGTTATCAAAAACAATGCCGAAACCAAAATTTTGTTAACAAATAAATTTATTAATAAATATAAACTGTTATATTAGGCCAGCTGAGATACTAGTAGGGCCTGGTGGAAGAACTGATGGTCTGGCAGACCTAGCTTGCCTTAGCTACAGGCCTGACCTGTCCTGGTGATAAGGCCTAAGACCAACGGCAGCCTTTCACCATCTCAAACATAAACTCTGTCAGCAAATACATTTATTAATAACTATAAACTGTTATATTAGATTAGCAGAGCTGCAGGCAGGGCCTTGTGGGAGACCTGAAGGACTGGCAGGCCTGGCTCACTAGCTGGAGGAATGACCTGGGTCAGCCTTTTTTGTAATAATTAAATACACCAACACCTTTTAATGTTTCAATGTTTAGGCCTTAGCTGACTCTCAAATAATTCATCTGAGTTATCTCAACTGATAATTTGCAATCTGCCATGTGGCTTGCTATACCTTCAGAGCTCTCACTAAGATGTCCTTCTGCTTCAGAGTCTCCTGGTTGGGGGGAAAAAAAGAAGGCCAGGATTCCTTAGTTAGTCCCAGGAAATTCCGCCTTTCTATTCTTTCTCTGCCCAGCTAAATGGCCATCAGCGACTTTTATTATCCAATTAGACAGTGTCTGAGGAAGGGCAGTAAAAGACCTTTCTTCAACACAATGCTGCAACTATTTAATAATGATGTGGATGGATCAAAGTCCTTGAGTGAGAACAAGGAAATACTTTCTTATATTTTCCATGGAAAACCACTTTAAAGCACTTGAATGCAGATGTCTCTGTAGCCCATACCTGTATTGTTGCATCTCACAGAAGCTGAGGATCACCCCCATTACCCATCTCAATGACTTCTACAGTATATAATACTGTACTCTTTCTGAGAGAATATAAGTTCATGTGTTTGTAGATAAATATCCAGGCAGGGAAATATGCCAGGAACTTTCATTATCAGACAAACAAACACTATCTACAAAGTCAAAGTTTAAAATGAGCCAACTGAGAAAATAGCTTGTCTCCCTTGTCACCACAGGCATGAACAGGTTTTGGCTCACCCTGATGCATTAAATGAAGGGGTAGGGGACTTACCTCAGTGTGGATGGGCATAGAGTGGCAGGGATCTAGTTCTGTTTCTCAGAGGTTATGTGGGTTTATTTGGAATCACATCTGAAGATGAAATTGAAAAGGAATGAGAGAATTTGGAGGGAAGAAAAGGAAGGAAGAAGCATTGTAGTTAAATTACAATTTCAAATAAGGAGACAAACAACAAAAACAATAGTAACAACAAGAAGAACAACAACTAAAAAAGATTTTGATGTTGGTTTCTGGATCCTAAACCCTAGGTCCTGGGGTTTCCAACCCAAACTGGCACTGTTTCCTAGTGACAGCACTCATGTTACAGGTTTTCTTGGAGATAGAAAACTGACTCCTCTTTAATAATGCTCTCTAGAAAATCAGGACAAAACTCTCAGATTGCAACCATTAAAAGCTATCTTTCAGGAGCTAGGCTACAATGTTATTCAGAACTGTGAAGGGTATATGTTTTTTCTTTTGCATTATAAATAATTAAAGATCAATGGAGGGTGACACCAACCCACCTACTATGCAAAATTTGTCCTGCCTGCAAATCCAGTGATAAAGAGAGAGCCAAAATTGTGGGAATGACCAACCAATAACTGGTCCAACTTGAGGCCCACCCTATGAGAGAGAGCCAACCCTTGACACAATCAACCATATTCTACTATACTTGCAGACAGTGGCCTAGCATATCTATCACCAGAGAGTCTTCACACAGCAGCTGATGGAAACATGTGCAGAGACTCCAACTCAAAATTAGGTGGAGGTTGGGGAATCTTGTGGAAGAGGAGGACAAAGGATTGAAGGAGCCATAAATGTTAAGGACACCACAAGAAAACATAAAAAAATCAACTAATCTGGTCACATAGGGTCTCACAGAGTTTGAACCACCAACCAGTGAGCATGTATGGGATGGAACTAGGCTCCCTACACATATGTAACAGATGTGCAGCTTGGTCTTCATGTGGGTTCCCTAACAACTGGAGTAGGGGCTGTTTCTGACTCTGTTGCCTGCCTTTGGATCCCTTTCCCCCAACTAAGTTACTGTGTCTAGCCTCACTAGGAGAAGGTTTGCCTAGTCCTATTGCATCTCCAAATGCCAAGGAGGGTTGATATGCATGTGAGGTCTCCCTTTCTCCAAGGAAAAAGGAAGGAGGGAATAGGAGAGGTGAGGTGAGGAAAGACTTGGAAGGTAAGGAAGCTGTGATAGGATGTAAGTAAGTAAATTAATTAATTAATAAAAAGCAATAAAAATAAATCTTAAACCTGTATGTCAGGAGACAAAGACAGATGTATCACTATGAGTATGAAGTAGCCTTGCCTACTTAGTGAGTTTCTTGAAATAAAGATAAGGACTGGAGAGGTGGCTCTTTAGTTAAGAGTACTGCCTGATCTTTCAGAGGTCCTGTGTTTGATTCCTAGCACCAGCATGACTTAACCATAAGTTTAGTTCCAGAGAATCTATCACCTTCTTCTGGCCAATAAGGGCACAAGGAACACATGTGGTACATAGAAATACATGAAGGCAAAGCACTCACACATATAAAATGAAAATAAATATATTTTTTTTAATTACAAACTTCATTACCTTCCACTTCCATTAAACAAACAAACAAACACTGGTCTTGAACTATCAATCAAAGAGTTTGTGTTGTTACACTGCCTAAATACCTTGTAAAGTAAATGTCAAATTATTGCTTACTCTACTATTCTATGTGAATTTTGATCTTTTCACTGACTTAAAATATTTAGGTACATTTTAAATTTTAAAATCACTAGTAGGGGATGGGTAGTAGACAGTTCAGTAAGAAGAGTTTGCACATAAGCATGAGGACCCAAGCTCATATCCCAGAACCCATGTAAAGACTGGCTCCCACCACAAAGAAGTGGGGACAGGTGGACTCCTGTAGCTCACTGGCTACCCTGCCTAGCTGAATCAATGAGCTCCTAGTTCAGGGAGAATCCCTGTCTCGAAAAAGTACGGTGAAGGCAAATATAGGGGCTCACACCTGAAATCCCAGCACTTGGAAGGCTGAGGCAGGAAGAACAGGAATTCCAGGCCAGCTTATCTATATGAGACCCACCCTGGAATTCCCAGAAAGCCTTTAAAAAGAGCCTGCGAGCTCATCTCAGAGTTGCCATTTTGCCTCAATGATGATCCAGGCACTCTGGAGTGCTTCAGAAAATATAGTTCATTACTTTTTCATGCTATCTTAGTTTGGGTGTCTCATTCAACATGTTCCAGATCCTAACATTACAGAGTAATTGGGAAATACATTCATTGATGATCTCTGACATCTACATGTACTTGCCCATGCAAGCATGAACATGTACCTGAACACACAAAGCACACATCTACATAAATACACATATACAAATACATTTTAAAAATTGAGAATCAGTAGGAAATGGTATGGAAAATGCTACTATTTTGTGAGGCAAAATATATGGTGTGGTTGTTCCACTAGAAAAAAACAATTAAAGATTTTTCTAGAATTCTTAAGTTCCTTGTAAAGAGCCTTGATTCTGGAGTTTGCTCTGCATTGTCTTTTTCCTTTGTTTAAGCAACAAAGTTTCTGTTTGTTTCATCTTGATTTAAAGTTATAATTTAACAAATAAAACTTCAAGGTAATATTGAAATCAAAATGTCTCTGCTTATCACCCAAGTGAAATATAGATTAAAACAGCAAGCTTGTAAGAAGTAGAGTTTTACACAATGGCAACACAACTTATTTGCAAAATCTTTACACAAAAACGTTTAGATCACTTTCAAAATGATTACATAATCCACAATTCACCCGCAGTGCTTCATCATATCTCAGAAAAGAGTACCTAGGAAGACTTGTAAGGGGCAACAAAATCTGCTCAGACATGTCTGCACTCAGACATTCTCTCTCCACTGAATAGAAAATAGGCCTCTGTGACAAGTCACATTTTCTTAAGATTATGTATAGAGTTTGGTGAAATTGAATTTTGCAGGAATATGAAAGGAATAAATTTAAAGCAGTTGTCAGCGGGCCTTCGTTTATGTAAAATTACACTTTAAAAACTGTTCTGTTTCAGAATAGCTACACCAACTTCAAAAACTGGCTGTGCTTTGTAGATTTCTAATTTTTCCACAAATAGTGAACTGCATCCAAACTGCCAACATTTTAAGCATTGGTTTGAATTATATTATAAGTCAGACCAAATAGAAATTTGAAAGGTTAATGAAGCATGGGATATACATACTCTGTCAACATATGCATTCCTTGTGAGTGTACATAGTGTATATACAATAAACAATAAAGAGGACTTTATTGTTTTAAAATTGAAGAAATACCAGAGCTAGGGAGGTGACTTGGTGAACATAGCACTTGAATTGGCAGTCTGCTTGTATTCCAGCATTCTGACAGACAGAAGCAAGGGGTCCCTAGAGCAGGCTAGCAGTCTAGTTTACCTGCAGACTCTTGGTTCAAGTGTGAGACACTACCTCTGTGTAATGTAAGGTCATCAATAAAGACTTCCTAATTCTATATTACTTCACAGGGACCTGAACACATATGCACCCACACATGTGCAAACATGCATACACACACACATATACCATACCTACTTATTTTTTAATTTAGAAATAAATATTTTATTTAAGAAATGAAAACATAAAACATCATTGTTTCTGTTGACCTTCCTTTCAGATAGTCACTGCCATAAATAGTCAGTTTGTGTGCCTGTGATTTGAAGGCCAAAGACCCATTTAAAAACTTGATCAAATGTGAAGCTCTGACCTCTTGATACCAACCGTCTAAAACGGTCTA
>CAJQZJ010004767.1:367854-390695 GCA_907164525.1 Lophiomys imhausi
ATTGATGCTGGAATGTATAGAGAGAAAATGGGAACTGTCCAGGCAGTTATTGGTATGTTCTTTCTTAGTTTTGGAAGCGGCAGGCTCTGCACTTCCTATATAAGCAAATATATTTATCCCTCTCAGGTCTCTGAGGTGGTTGAAGAATAGACAGATAGAATCTTATAGTTAAATTTTGAACTGTTTAGGAATCAAGAGGGTGTTATAGATCTAAGAAGATACTCTTAAAAGTGTGTTGCAAGATAGTATGAATTTTGAGTCACATATAGACCTTTAAACTCATGGAGTTGGGTAGATAGTAGAATGTTAAAGTCAGGGGCCAAATAGGTATAAACTGAACATTGGGAAGGTATACTGGGCCAATTTACTCTCATAAATGTGGCATATTTATATCTATTGTTTTGTATAATACTTACTGTTATAAGAGAAGGAACCAGCTGTTGGACTGAAAGGGGAAACCTCTGGAGGGAAGAGGGTGGAAGGGCGGGTTAGGAAGGGGGAATAGGGAGGGGTTTGTTACTGAGATGTAACTTGAAGAAAAAAAAATAAAGTAGTTAAAAAAAAAAAAAAAAAAAAAACTTGATCATCCCTAGACACTGTGTAGGAGAAAGCCGTGAATGTGATACTGAAAGGATAATGGTCTTGTATGTTTTCTTCCTTCATAAATATTTTAATCTATCTTGAGTCATAGAAAATTTCTAAGCAAAGGCCTTTTTGTGATGATCTAGTCTGATTCTCTAAAAATCCAGAGAGGTAAGGCTTACCAATATGTATAGTTTCTAAGTTTCATGAGACTAGACTACCAGAGTCCTGGCTCTGCATGTAATACTCCCTGTAAAAGTAGGCATGCCAGTTTTAGATCATGGTGCTAGTTCTGAATCTGTGACAAATAAAGAAAGAAAGGAAAAAAATCTAAAGCAGATTTAAAATTGCAAATATTTCCTCTGCTGTAAGAGCCATCCAGATGAGTAATAGCAGATTCCGTGGTGATAACACAAACATGCAGATAAATAAAAGACCTGACTCTTGCTTTACTAGACAAATCCCCTAGAGCTAAATTTGAGTGCAGGGCTCCCATTAGCTTCAAAGGGACTTTATTTCTTGGTTAGCTCTGCAGGGACACCAAGCAACACAAAATGCAGACCAAAATAGTGAGATAAAATCTAGAAACAAATTTCCACATGACAGCTGAATGCTAAGAAAAATATACCATTTCCCTGCATAAAATTGCATTTCTTTAACAGTTTCCTTTAACCTCCAGACACTTGAGTCTGATTATTTCACAATATTGTTTCTACCACAGCAATGAAATTTGTGTGATGTCATCTCAGAAAAACAGGGTCATAATTTGTGAAGCGGGAATTGTGTTACCTACATCATTGAGTCTGGCATTCATCCTGTGAGGAGTTCTCCTAGGGACACAGTTTGCTTGAGCTGTGCTACTTGATGTTAATCCTGTAGATACATTCCATTTCTCTTTGAAGAAAGTAAAACACCAATATTTCTCAAAAAGATTATTAGCCACTTTTTCTTTTCCCTAATTATATACCTGAGACAGCTTACTGTTTAAAGAAAAAAAAAAAAGTTTATCCAATTCACAGTGTGAAAGACTGAAAATCCAAACAGGAACAGTACAGGCTCCAGGGAAGTTCCCCATCGGATGTATCACATTACAAATGATGACAATGGCTGGGATTGGTGGCACACACCTTTAATCCCAGCGCTGGGGAGGCAGAGGCAGACGGATCTCTGTGAGTTCAAGGCCAGCCTGGCCTACAGAGTGAGTCCAGGACAGCACAGAGAAAAACCCTGTCTTGAAAAAAGAAAAAAAAAAATGATGACAATGGCTAGACTTTAGATGGAAGGAAGAGATCACTTAATCAAAGAGGAAGCAGAAAGGACTTCAGAGGTTGAACTTCACTCTTATAACAACTTGCTCTCAACAGAAATCAGTAGTTCCCTGAGAGCCATTTTAACTCCTTCTAAGGACATTGACTCAATTGACCTAAGAACAGGGACACATTAGGCCTCACCTCTGCAACATCTGATTACATTTTGCATTGCTTCATTTGACCAAACATCCAACATCTGAACCTAGGGGGGCACATCCGACCCATATCTAAAGCATACACAAAAGTTAAGTGTGCTTTTATAGGATTTTGTAGTGTTGTGTTTTGTTTTTATATTGATTTATTTTTTCAAGTTACATCTCAATCAAAGTCCCTCCCTCCTCCCCTACAGGTCCTACCCTCCCTCTTCCCTATCTCCTTCCTCTCCATCTCCTCAGATGACAGGAGCTCCCACTTATCAACCCCCACTTAGTTCATCAGTCACCTAAGGGCTAAGAGCTTCCTCTTGTACTGGAGACTGATATGGCAGCCCATCTAAGATAATGTGTTCCACTAACAGGCAATAGGGTCTATGATTTGCTGCTGGGTGGAGTTTTTCATAGGATAGTTATGCTAGGTTCGTGTCTATTTGGGTCTGTGAGTTTTACTTTAATTATGGGCATATATGGAAAGGGATATGTATGCACGTGTATGGGATCTGCCCAGCAAAAAAAAAAAAAAAAAAAAAAAAAAGCTCTGAATCCCCTGGAGCTGGATTTAAAGTTGGTTGTAAACCAATTTGTGGGTGCTGGGAACCATGCACAGGTCCCCTAAGAGAGCAGCAAGTGCTTTTGACTACTGTCTCCATCTCTCCAGCCCTAAAAAGTTAAATTTCTTCAAATACTTAACTGTAGGCCATTGATCTACCTGGATATAGATCATGAGAGATTAACTTTAAAAACAGATATTTTTTTTAAATGTTAGACCAAAGGCCTAATAATGACTGTAAATTTTCTCCCCTTCCTTTCTTTCATGTAATCAAATTATATCAGATAATAAATTAAGAATAAATATTTGTGTATTATCCAAATGTGAAAAAAAATTTCAGTATGGTTATTTAAATTTTTTTGAGTGGCCAACAAAGACTCTTATTTAAAACCAGAATCTGAATTGAGCCTTGGAAATTCACATTTTTAACATGCTTCTAGAGGTAGCTGATCTGAAATTGAGAATTCAAGCTTGGAATACTTGTGGACTAAAAGTATAGAGATTAAATTTTATGAAAATGAGTATTGCTATTTGTGAAAATACTAATATGATGGACACTCATTACTACATACACACAATATTGGAAAAGAGAAAATCTCATAGTTCTCAGTTTACAGATAGTGAAAATTGTAACTCATGAACGAGATATAGAGCATAACGAAAGTGAAAATTATAAATGGTCAGAGACAGAATCTCTGTCATTTTTTCTTTTTCTAAGTTTATCTAACTTGAAATGTTGTCATTAACTTACCCAATAAGGCAATTATGAAAAGAATGCTTTCTCCTTTTGACATTGTTCCAAGCATTAAAGAAATGGAGTAAGACAGAAAAAATTAACCCCATTAATTTTTGCAACTAATTTTTATTATAATTCTCTACTTCCTGAAAATCTTACTTAGATTAACACATTCTGAAATATTTTTAAAAATGTAAATATTGGACTAATCTTTAGACAGAAAAGAAAGAGAAGAAAAGAGGTTGTGAGGAAAGGAAGAAAATGGAAAATGAAAGGGAAGGAGAGAGGATAAAAAAAAAAAGGCTTCTGCAACTCAGTTCCTTTGAGCTGAATTCAGAATAGTCAGCAAGAATTAACTAGTTATAATCAGTGCAAATGCAGCCAAATAGACCTTTGTAGGTAGATGGATATCTAGAAAGATAAAGAAACTGTTAGGGTGATCTGAAAACTGTGTATTATATTGCTAATTACTAGCCTCAGGATCTGGTTGCTGCCCAGAAAAGGACATTGTCTCTCTTGTCTAAACCGTGCTCTACCTAATTTAAAGTTGATTGGTTGAATAAAATGCTGGAGCCTGGGGGGATCCAAGATGGCGGTGGCCCGTACGAAAGCATTTTAATCTCGGGGAAAACCGCGATTGATATAAGATGCAGTACAAAAATATCTAATAGACCTGACCCCCCCCCCCCACCGGGTCTCACCCAACTACCCGGGTACCACTAAAAGTCCCTAGGCAGGATGCTCCCTCCCACTCTCGGCACAATCGGAAGCAGCTGAATCCGAGAATTGGGATCCCCCTCCCCACCAGGAGAGATACGCTGGGTAAGTTCCAATCTAATACCCAGTGGGCAGATTCAAACCCCACACAGAGAGATATTCTCCAGCCTGCTGCCCCCCCCCCCTCCCAGGTCTCACACAGACGGTCTGGCTATCAAGCAAAGGCTTGCAGACCTGCGGGAGAGAGCGCGGATCAGCAGGAGAATACCCGCCAGGCTGTAGACTGCAACTCACTGCGGTTTACAGAAACTTGGTCGAAAGTGTCACCACCTGCCAGGTTCCTGAGCCAGCTCCAGGGAGGGAAGGTGGATTTTACCCTCCATAGGATTCAATCCTGAGCAAACCGAGAAGTCTTTTCCATTATTATTGGTCTTTTTTTTTTTTTTGCTACTACGGACACACCCAGTGGGGAGCCAGAGCATAAGTCTATACAGGTATATAGCTCCGCCCCCTTGATAAGTGAAGTCTCTACCCAAGAGGAGGGGCAGAAAAACAAAACTTACAGGAGTGGAGTCAGACAAGTCGACCACTACACTAAAGTGCCACCTTTGGATCTAAGAATAGAAGACAACAGGAACAGGCAGGTAAGACTTCCACATGGCCAAGGGCCCCAGAAAAAAGCAGGATTCAAGGCAGAATGACTCCAACAAAAGAAAACGATGCCATTTCAGCCAACCCGGATCATAGTACCACAACTGAAACACATGAAAACGATAACAGTTCTACATTATGGAAAGTCATAGAGTCCCTTCAAGAAAAAATTAAATTTATGAAGGAATTCAAAGAGGCCACGATTTCACAGATGAAAACTATGGATAACACCATCAGAGAACTTCTAAAAAAGGTGACTCAGCTTGAACACGAAAAGGAGAGGGCAACAGAAGACTTCCAGACAAAGACAAGCAAACTGGAAAAGGAAATGTACAAAATGAATGAAACCATTCTAGACATGAAAATGGAAATGGAAACAATAAAGAAAACACAGTCAGAGTTAAAAATGGAAATGGAGAGCCAAGGGAAGAGAACAGGAAATATGGATATCAGTACCAAAAATAGGATTCAAGAGATGGAAGACAAGATCTCAGGCATGGAAGATTCGATGGAAGAAATCAGTAAAACATCCAAAGAAATTGAGAAAGCTAAAAAACCTCTCACCCAAAACATCCAAGAAATCAAGGACTCAATGAAAAGAAGGAACCTAAGAATCATAGGCATAGAGAAAAGAGAAGAGTCCCGATTCCAGGGTCCAGGAAATATCTCCAACAAAATCATAGAAGAAAACTTCCCAAACCTAAAGAAAGAGATGCCAATAAAATTTCAAGAGGCTTACAAAACACCAAACAGATTAGATCAGAAAAGAAACTCCTCTCTCCACATAAAAATTGAAATTCCAAATATAGAGAACAAAGAAAGAATATTAAAAGCTGTAAGAGAAAAGGGCCAAGTCACATACAATGGTAGACCCATCAGAATTACACCGGACTTCTCCTCAGAAACTTTAAAAACTAGAAGGGCCTGGACAGATGTCCTACAAGCCCTGAGAGAAAGTGGGTGCCCAGCCAGACTACTATACCCAGAAAAACTCTCTATCAACATAGATGGAGAAAACAAGATATTCCATGACAAAATCAAATTTAAACAATATCTACCCACAAACCGAGCCCTACAGAAGATCCTAGAAAGAAAATTCCAACCCAGAGAAGATAACCACACCCAAGAAAACAGAGGAAATACAAATCACCACAGCATTTAAAAGAGGAAGTGGAGAATCAAGGGATGAGAACAGGAACTACGGATGTGAGTATCAAAAATAAGATGCAAGAGATGGAAGACAGGATCTCAGGCATGGAAGATTCGATGGAAGAAATCAGTACAACATCCAAAGAAAATGAGAAGGCTAAAAAATCTCTCACCCACAACATCCAAGAAATCAAGGACTCAATGAAAAGACGGAACCTAAGAATTATAGGTATAGGGGAAAGAGAGGACTCCTTACTCGAAGGTCCAGGAAATATCTTCAACAAAATCATAGAGGAAAACTTCCCAAACCTGAAAAAAGAGATGCCAATAAAAATCCAAGAGGCTTACAGAACACCAAACAGATTAGATCAGAAAAGAAACTCCTCTCGCCACATAATAATTGAAACACCAAATGTACAGAACAAAGAAAGAATATTAAAAGCTGTAAGAGAAAAAGGTCAAGTCACATACAATGGCAGACCCATCAGAATTACACCTGACTTCTCAGAAACTTTTAAAGCTAGAAGGGCCTGGACAGATATCCTACAAGTCCTGAGAGATCATAGGTGCCCAGCCAGACTACTTTACCCAGCAAAACTCTCTATCAACATAGATGGAGAAAACAAGATATTCCATGACAAAATCAAATTTAAACAATATCTACCCACAAACCCAGCCCTACAGAAAATACTAGAAGGAAAATCCCAACCCAGAGAAGAAAACTCCACCCAAGAAAACAAAGGGAATAGAAAACCCCTCAGCAACTAAACCAAAAGAGGCACAGGACCACCACCTATACCAAACTAATGGGAAATAACAACCCCAGATCACTAATATCCATCAACATCAATGGACTCAACTCCCCAATAAAAAGACATAGGTTTACAGAGTGGATCCGCAAGCAAGACCCTTCCTTATGCTGTATACAAAAAACTCATCTAGCTACCAAAGATAGACACTGCCTCAGAGTAAAGGGCTGGGAAAAGGTTTTCCAAGCAAATGGACCCAGGAAGCAAGCTGGAGTAGCCATCCTAATATCAAACAAAATAGACTTCCAACTGAAGTTAATGAAGAAAGACAAAGAAGGGCACTATATACTCATTAAAGGGAATATTCATCAAGAGGAAATCTCAATACTGAACATCTATGCCCCAAATACAAAGGCACCTACTTTCGTAAAAGAAACACTTCTAAAACTTAAAGCACACGTCGATCACAACACATTAGTAGTGGGAGACTTCAACACCCCACTCACAGCAATGGACAGATCATCAAGACAGAAGACAAACAGAGAAATATTGAGGCTAACAGAGATCATGAAACAAATGGACCTAACAGATATCTAGAGAACGTTTCACCCAAACACAAAGGAATACACCTTATTCTCAGCACCCCACAGAACCTTCTCCAAAATCGACCACATAGTTGGTCACAAGGATAGTCTCAATAGATACAAGAAAATTGAAATAACACCTTGTATCTTATCAGACCACCACGGAATAAAGCTGGTCTTCAACAGCAAAAGAATCAACAGAAAGCCTACACACACGATTATGAGGATTAAGAAAAATGAACATGATCAATATCACTTTAGCCAAATAAACTACTAATTTTGTATCAATATACAAAGGTATAAGGGCATATTCAATAATCTGCCCCTTCTTCTTGGACCTCCAGAGAAACAGGACCCAAAGGCTGAAGACTAATGCAGGAATGTATGGAGAGAAAATGGGAACTGTCCAGGCAGTCATTGGTATGTCATTTCTTAGTTTTGGAAGCTGCAGGCCCTGCACTTCCTATATAAGCAGATATATTTATCTCTCTCAGGTCTCTGAGGTGGTTGAAGAATAGACAGCTAGAGTCTCATAGTTAAATTTTGAGTTGTTTAGGAATCAAGAGGGTGTTATAGATCTAAGAAGATACTCTTAAAAGTGTGTTGCAAGTTAGTATGAAAGTTGAGTCAGATATAGTCCTTTAAACTCATGGAGATGGTTAGATAGTAGAATGCTAAAGTCAGGGGCCAAATATGTATAAACTGGACACTGGGAAGTTATACTGGGCCATTTAACTCTCATAAATGTGGCATATTTATATCTGTTGTTTTGTATAATATTTACTGTTGTGGGAGAAGGAGCCATCTGTTGGACTGAAAGGGGAAACTTCTGGGGGGAAGAGGGTGGAAGGGCGGGATAGGAAGGGGGAATAGTGAGGGGTTTGTGACTGACATGTAACTTGAAGAAAAAAATAATAAAGTATTTAAAAAAAAAACAAATCACCACAGCAACTAAACAAAAAGAAGCACAAGATGATCACCTATACCAAAATAATGCCAAATAACAACCACTGGTCACTAATATCCAACAACATCAATGGATTCAACTCACCAATAAAAAGACACAGATTTACAGACTGGATCCATAAACAAGACCCATCTTTTTGCTTCATACAAGAAACACATCTCACTACGAAAGATAGGCACTATCTCAAAATAAAGGGCTGGGCAAAGACCTTCCAAGCAAATGGACCCAGAAAGCAAGCTGGAATAGCCATCGAACAAAATATACTTCCAATTGAAGTTAATAAAAAAAGACAGAGAAAGGCATTACATATTCATTAAGGGAAATATCCATCAAGAGGACATCTTAATATTGAACATCTATGCCCCAAATACAAAATACCTGCATTTGTAAAAGAAACACTTCTAAAACTTAAATCACACAGTGATCCCAACACTTTAGTAGTGGGAGATTTCAACAACCCACTCACAACAATCGACAGATCATCAAGACAGAAGCCAAAAAGAGAAATAATGAGTCTAACAGAGATCATGAACCAAATGGACCTAACAGATATCTACAGAACATTTCACCCAAACACAAAAGAAAACACCTCTTCTAAACACCGCATGGAACCTTCTCCAAAATTGACCATATAGTTGGACACAAAGGTAGCCTCAACAGATACAGGAAAATTGAAATAGCTCCTTGTATCCTATCAGACCACCATGGAATAAAGCTCTACTTCAACAGCAAAACAATCAACAGAAAGGCTTCATGCACATGGAAATTGAACAACTCTTTACTAGATGACTATTGGATCAGGGAAGAAATAAAGAAGGAATTCAAAGACTTCTTAAAATCCAATGAAAATGAAGACACAACATACCCAAACCTATGGGACACAATGAAAGTGGTGCTACGAGGAAAATTCATAGCACTAAGTGCCTTCAAAAAGATAATTGTGAAAGCTCATATTAACGAATTAACAGCCAAACTGAGTGAATTGGAGAAATGAAAGAAGCAAATATCCCCAAAAGGAGCAGAAGGCAGGAGATCATCAAACTTAGGGCTGAAATCAACAACTTAGAAACAAAAAGAACTATACAAAGAATCAATGAAACCAAGAGTTGGTTCTTTGAGAAAATCAACAAAATAGACAGACCCTTAGCCAAATTAACTAAAAGACAGAGGGAAAAAACACAAATCAACAAAATCAGAAATGAAAAGGGGGAAATGACAACAGACATTGAGGAAATCCAGAAAATATTTAGATCCTACTTTAAAAATCTATACTCCACCAAATTTGAGAATTTAAATGAAATGGACAATTTTCTCGATAGATTCCACCTACCGAAGCTAGATCAAAATCAGATTAACAGATTAAACAGCCCTATAACTCCTAAGGAAATATAAACAGTCATTAAAAATCTCCCAACCAAAAAAAAGCCCAGGGCCAGATGGCCTTAGCGCGGAATTCTACCGGACCTTCAACGAGGAGCTAACACCAATACTCTTCAAACTCTTTCACCAAAGAGAATCTGAAAGAACACTGCCAAACTCATTCTATGAGGCCACAGTCCCCCTGATTCCTAAACCACACAAACACCCAACAAAGAAAGAGAATTTCAGACCAATCTCCCTCATGAACATAGATGCAAAAATACTTAATAAAATAGTAGCAAACCGAATTCAAGAACACATCAAAAGTATCATACACCATGATCAAGTAGGCTTCATCCCAGGAATGCAGGGATGGTTCAACATGCGAAAGTCTGTCAACATAATTCACCTATAAACAAGATGGAGGGAAAAAAAACACATGATAATCTCGCTAGATGCAGAAAAAAGGCATTTGACAAAATCCAACATCCCTTCATGCTAAAAGTTCTGGAGAGAACGGGCATACAAGGGCCATACCTAGAAATAATAAAGGCAATATACAGCAAGCCAGTGGCCAACATCAAATTAAATGGAGAGAAGCTTGAAGCATTTCCTCTAAAATCAGGGACAAGACAAGGATGTCCATTTTCACCATATCTCTTCAATATAGTACTTGAAGTTATTGCTAGAGCAATAAGACAACTAAAGGAGATCAAAGGGATAAACATTGGAAACTAAGAAGTCAAATTATCCCTATTTGCAGATGATAAGATAGTATACATAAGTGATCGCAAAAATTCCACCAGAGAACTCTTACAGCTAATAAACACCTTCAGCAAGGTGGCAGGATACAAACTTAATTCAAAAAAATCAGAAGCCCTTCTCTATACAACAAACAAAGGGGCTGAGAAAGAAATAAGGGAAACACCCCCTTCACAATAGCCACAAACAACGTAAAATACCTGGGGATAACTCTAACCAAGCAAGGAAAGGACCTATACAACAAGAACTTCAAGCACTTGAAGAAAGTAATAGAAGAGGCCTTTAGAAGATGGAAAGATCTCCCATGCTCATGAATAGGTAGGATCAACATAATAAAAATGGCCAAACTACCAAAAGCAAAATATATATTCAATGCAATTCCTATCAAAATACCAACACAATTTTTTATAGACTTGGAAAGAGCTATTCTCAACATCATATGTAACAACAAAAAGCCCAGAACAGCTAAATCAATACTTTACAATAAAAACAACTGGAGGTATTACCATCCCAGATTTCAAGCTGTACTACAGAGCAAAAGTTGTAAAAACAGCATGGTATTGGTATAGAAAAAGACCAGTAGATCAATGGAATCGAATGGAAGATCCATAAATAGACCCACACACTTATGGCCACCTAAATTTTGACAAAGAAGCAAAAACGGCACAATGGAAGAAGGACAACATCTTCAACAAATGGTGCTGGTCCAACTGGATTTCCACTTGTAAAAGAATGAAATTAGACCCATATTTATCACCTTGTACAAAACTTAAGTCCAAGTGGATCAAAGACCTTAACATAAGGCCAGTCACACTAAATCTACTAGAAGAAAAAGTGGGAAAAACCCTTGAACTCATTGGCACAGGTGACAACTTCCTGAACAGAACACCAACAGCTCAAGACCTGAGACCAACAATCAATAAATGGGACCTCGTGAAACTGAAAAGTTTCTGTAAGGCAAAAGACAAGGTCATTCGAACAGAAAGGCAGCCTACAGACTGGGAGAAAATCTTCACCGACCCCACATCTGACAGAGGTCTAATATCCAAAATCTACAAAGAACTCAAGAAATTAAACGCCAAGAAACCAAATAATCCAATAAAAAAAATGGGGGCTGGAGCTAAATAGAGAATTCACAAAGGAGGAATCCCTAATGGCCGAGATACACTTGAAGAAATGCTCAACATCCTTAATCATCAGAGAAATGATCTCAAGACGACTCTGAGATTCCATCTCACACCTGTCAGAATGGCTAAGATCAAAAGCTCAAGTGACAGCACATGCTATCGAGGGTGTGCAGAAAGGGGAACCCTTCTCCATTGCTGGTGGGAGTGCAGCCTTATGTAACCACTATGGAGGTCAGTATGGCAATATCTTAGAAATCATGGAATAGCTTTGCCTCAGGACCCAGGCATACTACTTCTGTGTATACATCCAAATGACTCCTCATGGAATCATAAGGAAGTCTCCACATCTATGTTCATAGCAGCCTTATTTGTAATAGCTAGAAAATGGAAACAACCTAGATACCCCTCAACTGAAGAATGGATTAAAAAACAGTGGTACATCTATACAATGGAATATTACTCAGCTATCAGAAACCATGATATTATGCAATTTGTAGCCAAATGGATGGAACTAAAGAAGCTCATCCTGAGTGAGCTAACCCAGACTCAGAAGTATGCACGCGGCATCTATTCACTTATAGTAAGATTTTAGCTATATAGTACAGGATATCTGTACTACAACCAACACACCAAAGGGAACACGGACATAGACTTTTTTTCTTTTTTCTTTCTTTCATTTTTTGTTGTTGTTGTTTGTTCTTGTTGGTTTGTTTGTTTGTTGGTCTGTTTTTTAGTTTTCCCTCCCCAGCAATGAGACACTTTTCATGGTGGTACTGCCTTGTAGGCCCCCAGTGTATGAAGAGGCTCTTGGCCCTCATATGACATCTGAAGTGGGGTGAGGGATTATTAAGTGGGGTCACTCCACTCCAGAGGAGCAAGATGAAAGTGTTAGGGGGTAGAGGATGGAAGGGTGTGGATTGGAAGGGGGGGAAAGAGGACAATATGATGGAGATTTAATCTGAAGCAACCAATAAATAAATTTATTAAATAAAATAAGCAGGTAACAGGTTGAAAACACTGTAAATAAATCAAGGTACACCTGTTCAACCTGGTTTTATAAACCACCAAGAGTCGAAAACATGTAGAGCTAAGGTAAAATACATGAAATGCGTGGGGTTAGCCCATACCTTTAACTTCAGCCGAGACAAAAGGAGCACTATAGAGTTAGTTGTCTTATAAATTCTAGAGTTACAAGGAACAGGGTGGTGATGGTGCACTCCCTTAATCCCATCATTCAAGAAGAATACAACCTTAATCCCAACACACTAGAGACAGAAACAGGCAGATGCCAGAGCTCAAGGTCAGCCTGATACAAAACTTGCTCTACATAGGGAAAAACTTCGATCCAGAGGCGGGGGAGCACATCTTTAATCCCTTCAGTTGGGAACGACAGGTCTTGATCCCAATACTTAGTATGCAGAGACAGGCACATAGGATTTGGAAGGATTTAAGTTTAAAAGCTACATACAAAAGGCATGCTCAATGTAAACAAATTGTCCTTTGAGATCTCAAAATATATACACTAAAGGTTTGTTTAGCTCCAAAATAACAAAATAATTTCTTTTTTAATCCAGATTGAAAGATAATACTTTATATATTGTCAAAAACACAAATTTCCTCCAGGAAAAATATTACATGACCCCCTCCCCCGCCCCCGAGTTAGAATTAGGGCAGGGCTCTGTTCTTATCTTTCCAGGCGACTTAAAGCATCCATTCAAGGAATCCAGGGACAACTGGACAAGGGAAACCTCAGCAGAAAATAGATCAGACACTGAAGAAGACGAGCGGCCCAGGCGATCCAGCCTTGCAGACTCCCTCAATATCTGTTTCCTCAAGTCTACAACCACAACTCAAGATCACTAAGATAGTTCAGCTCCACAGACTGCTCTAGCCAGAACTTCAGTAAACGCCTGAAGATCAACTTCGGTCTACACACTTCTTATGACATCTAAACAGCTGATCACAAAAGGACTGAACATCAAATGATTTTATTAACATTTTTAACCATTTTTCATCCCTATTTGGGCCCTAAAAAGGTTTACTACATCCCAAATCAGCAGGAAGTCATTTATGAGAACGACGTCCCAGGCCCAGAAGGTGGGGAGGGTGTTTACCCCCCCCCCTTGGTTATTCAATGGATAACAGAAAATTTTGTCATTTAGGGGAGGAGACTACAAGCTGTTAAATGCTCCTGTTAAATGGGTTTTGGAGGTTAGACCTAGGGACTTCTCTCTTTTTCTTTTCTGTATCCTTCTTTCTCTCCTATGTAGGAGTGAATAGACTTGAGAAAAAATGGGACATAGACATAGTATAGGAAAGATCAAGAAAAAAGGACAGATTATTGAATAAGCCTGTATGCTTTTGTATATTGATACAAAATTAATACTATATTAGACTAAATTGGTATTGATCATTGTATATTAATGTAAAATTAAGATTGTATTGGACTACATCGGTATTGATCTTAGTATATTGATATAAAATTAAGAGTATATTTGGCCACATTGGCATTGATCTTTGTATATTGTTACAAAATTAAGGGTAACACTTCTTAAAGGTTTTGTACCTAGTAATGCTTAAAAAGGAAATGTGAAGTTTTGGCCTTTTGCTACCAACCATTCATAAACTGTTTAGGATAATTAAGAAATACAAACTAACAGTCATGCAAGCGTGTCATTTTGTTAGTTACTATGACAGTCTATCACAGTTATTTTCTAAGCTACTCAGAAATCAAGTAGTTAAGAGACAGCAACATTTGCTTATCTAAACATAAGAGATAGATAGAGCGTCTTCAAAAACCCCAAAGGATCTGCAGAGTATGGCATTCAAAGATGTTTTCTTAAATTAAGATTTTTTTGATATCGAGACATGTCAGCTCCTGACAGCATCCCCTATTCCACTCCAAGTAGTAGATGAGCATCGAAGAATCTCCAGTGGGAGATGGTTGAATTAGTGGCAAGCCTATCTCTTGGCAAAACAAACAAACAAACAAAAAACCATGCTTCAACTGTAGACACACTGCTGTCCAAAAAGGACAAAACTTAGAAACAGGAAAGTCGACAACCTAGCTCTGCCAAGACAGGGTAGGTAAGTCCTTCATAATTCCTGCTCTACAATCAATGTCTGTCAAAGAAACGGGGCCAAACAGCTGAAGATTGATGCTGTAATGTATAGAGAGAAAATGGAAACTATCGAGGCAGCCAAGCGTATGTCATTTCTTAGTTTTGTAAGCTGTGGGTCCTGTACTTCCTATATAATCAGATATATTTATCCCTCTCAGGTCACTGAGGTGGTTGAAGAATAGATAGCTAGAGTCTCATTGTTAAATTTTGAGTTGTTTAGGAATCAAGAGGGCGTTCTGGATCTAAGAAGATGTTTTTAAAATTGTGATGCAAGTTAGTATGAAAGTTGAGTTAGATAGAGAACTTTAAACTCATGGAGATAGTTAGATAGTAGAATGTTAAAGTCAGGTGCCAAATACATATGGACTGGACATTGAGAATGTATGCTAAGCCATATAACTCTCAGAATTGTGGCCTATTTATTTCAGTTGTTTGGTACTGTATTTATTGTTATAAGAGAAAGAACCATTTGTTGGACTGAAAGGGAGAACTGTTGGGGGGAAAAGATATACCTTAAACTAAAAAAAAGGGTAGAGGATGGGGTTTGAGGGGGAAGAGAGTGGAAGGGTGTGACAGGAGTGGGGAGTAGGGAAGGGATTGTGATTGAGATGTAACTGGAAGAAATAAGAAAATTAATTAATTTAAAAAATGCTGGAGCCTGGATTGGGTACAGGAGAGGTAGTTGGGGAAAAGTTTTGCAGGCTCTTGGGGAGAGAGTATCAGGGGATGAAGAAACATGAAGGAGGAATGGAGAAAATACCATGGATTAGATGGAAAACCATCATTCCACATGGCCTGGAACATCAGCATAGCATGGAGAATAATAGCCCAAGGGGACATATGCATATATTGGCGTTTTATTTGGGGAATAGAATTAAAAGCCAGCTTAGATATACTAAGATTTCATAATATAGGCTAAAGCTTGCTAAATATCCATCAGGTGTCTGTGATTGTTTATTTATAATGGCAGGTTAAGGATTAACACTGCTGACCAATTAGCTATAATATAAATACTTGCAATAATTTAATCAAATATTTCAATAAGAAACAAGGTCAAAATGTCACTGCAGTTAGAGATAAGGGGATTGAAGATGGGGTAACAAGAAAGTACTGACTAGTTCATAGGAAGTTATAAAGGCCATATGAATAGGAATTTAAATACTGATGTGCCCTATGAGGGTTTGGATAGAGATAAAGAAGAAGGACATATAAATTCTCCAAAGAATGCTTTGTCACCAGAATGGAGAATAGGATAAGTGATAGTTTCTGAAGACCCATTAGGTTGTAACTAAGCAGATGGTACAGTGATTTTTGAGATAAAATAATAACGTCCACTTACATTGGTGATGAACCAGATAGCCCCACATAACTTATAGCCATACCTAATGACAATAGAATTATTTCATAATTTATAATGGGAAAGGCTCTTTGGCATCTGTTCTATAGTATTAGATGTCACTATACCTTTCTATTTAAGGAAATATAACCTGATTTTGGTTTTGCTATGCCACAATGAGTGCAAATTTTCGTTATCTGTACTTCAAAGACCCAAAAATACATTACTATTTGCATTCTTTTCTCATTATTGATGGAAAAATAAAGTAAACAAACTATTTTAAGATAGTATGTGCATGTGAGTTTACATTTCTGGAGGTAAGGAATCTAAAACAGATTATAGGACTGTGGGTTTTTTTTTCCTCTAAGATTGGGTATAGATTTTGTTCTAACTTTTCTTGCCTCTAGACATCCTGCATTGCACAGCTCTTGGCCCACTACTCTTAACATTCTGTTCTTTAATAAACCATCATATTAGCATTTCTGACTGACTTTTCTTCCTCCCTTTCTCTTACAGTGATGTTGATATTACCATAAGTTTAAACCACATTATCCAGGAAATACGCCCCTTCTCAAAATCCCAAGTGCAATGACAACTGCAATGCCAAATTTCCCTTGCAGTATAATACATTCCCAAGGTTTAAGATATTCTCTTCTCTGTGGGAACAGAAACATCCCTTCACTCTAGTATGTATTAAAATTTTTCCTCTTTGGAAATTTAAGCATCATGAAAAATACATTTTCTGTAGATCTTAAAATATAAAACGTGCATCCATACCTTGAGTCTGATATTCAGATTACATTATCAAATGTCTGCAGTAGGTGGGTGTTTTTCTTCCTCTCAGAAAAAGAATTGTGTGACTCAAAATATATTTACAAGTACCTAGGCAAAAAAGCTAGGCTTCTTCCCTGACTACCTTATAACTTAAAACAACTCATTTGTTTTAATCTAAGTTCTGCCATGTGCCTGGTTACTTGTGCTCAGGTACAATGTGTTTCTTCTCTTCACATCTTGGTGAATCTCCCATGCTTGGCACTCTTACAGAATTCCTTCTGCCTACTGGATGTCCCACCTTATAATCTATCATCTCATATAAGCCATGGGTTTTTTTATTGACAGGTAGATGCATCCACACAATACACAAGATATTCTCTCTGCAATTCTACTTTTTAGCCCAACAAAAGGCTCCTTTGCCTTCAATAATAAACTGTATACAATAATAACAACTATGAGATAATTATAAAACTATAAGGTATGATATACATTCATAATGCCAAGTCCATAAGTATTTGGCAACTTAGGAAGAATATTCTATTATATATCCTATCTTGGTGTGTTCAAAATTCTCTACCTAACTCAATTTTATCCTAACTTCATTACCAACCTAAAATACCCATTTATAAATTACTTCAACCTTCATAACTTGCATTTAACATCTTTAAAACATCTCCATAGATGCTAAAACACCTTCTTAAATCATAAATAACCTAAACTTTACTGTAAGACGATGACTATCTAGTTTTCAACCCCATCAGAGACTTGAGAAGGAAAAAATAATACCTGAGTAGATGAGAAGTACAAAGCAAGCAGCTTCCACAAAACATCAATGACAGTTGGCTGCTTGAACAGCTACCAAATCATCTATAAAATTGGAGTATCTACTTCGGCCTTTGCCTCAGTATATCTGACAGCCATATATGTGAAGCAGGAAATATGAAGGACTTGCTTATCCTGTCTTGACAGAACTTGGCAATTGACTTCTCAACCCTCTTCCCTTTATCTAAGAAAGAAAGGTTAGAGAAAATAAAAAAGAAAGAGAAAAATCCTTGAGTCTAAGCTCCTATATCTTATTTTCTTTATAATCAAGACCATTAGCAATTTGCCACCATCTAAACTACAACAAACATCTAAAACTTAGAAAATGGCCAAAACTATCCACCCTATCTTAAGGAAATGGGATGAAGGCCTTAAGGTTGTTTCCTGCTGATTTTGGAGGCATATAATTCCTGTTTTAGGGTCTCAAATAAAATTTGGAATAATGATTAGGTAAGCTAACAGTGACATTTGTAGGTCAGTCTCTAAAAGTTGTGAAAATGCAGGCTTAAATGAAGTCCTGTTTGGAACAGTTTGTGATTCTGAACAATTTGAACTAGCTGTTTAAGAGGTTGTCCTAGAAGCAAGTTTTGATGGAACAGCAATTGGGACAGACTTTGATGCTGAATCATTTAGATTATTTGTCATGTCTTTCTTGGTGTTTAGTCCTTTTGCTCTGAAAATATGTAAGCTTTTAAGGGTACTAAACATTATGTATTGACTATGCTGTGATCACAAATCAGTTAAAGCTGATTCTCTGCTCTGTATTTGAGTAGATAAGGCATTTGTTTTTCTATATAACTTAGAATGGACTGTATAATTCCACTGTAATATAAAATTTTATTTATGCCAATTAAAAAGCTGGCATGATAAGTCCAGAGGATTTTGTAGCCAATGACCTACTGAACAAGCATAGCTGAGGATCTTGCTGGGGACATTTTCATGTCTCAGTCAGTCTCAGAGCTGTTTCCATGTGGAAGGATAACCAATTATGTTACCTGTCCTGTTATGTGATCTTGACTTCTTTCCTTCTGTCTGCAGCCGAGATCTTCAGGAGGTCTCCCCTTGTCAAATCTGATTTCCAACAGTTTGGATGGAAGACATAGCTTTTCTTTACTGTGGAAAGAAATGGAAAATATTCTCCCTAATGCAATATATCTCCTTTCTTCCACTATTTTAATCTCAAAACCTCTCCCTAAGGACTTTAGTTTATATATTTAAACTAAATAGTTCTTCCTATGATTATTGTATCCAGCCCTCCTTCTCTTTTATTTTATTGCTTGGAGTTTCTCAGTACCATTGCAATACTCTTCAATTAGTGTAATATATGGAAAAATTAGTAGACAAATAGATGTACCAGTTCCACTTACTATTTATTCAGTGGTATTTCTTCTATTATCTCTGATGAGTGTCTGGATCACTTAAAGAAATATCAAAACTTTGTTGGATAGTTCCTAGAAATAGTCAGAGTATATTCATCTAACAAGGATACCTGACATTTTTCAGATCAAGACTTCTAACGATTTTACACTATTAAAATCAAGATGAAGAAATATAAATTTGTAAGATTATCTTAATGTATTTCTTTTACTTATGAAATACTTATAGTTTATTAAATCAGACATTGACAGCCCAGATGAATGAGCAGAGAAGGGCTTGACCTCATGGAGATCTGAACTTTAGACACACACGGATGTAAATAAGCAAACCCAAGCAAGTATAACCCGTGGTGATGCATTTACTCAGTAAAAGCAACAAAGAAGCTGCAGTCTTTGTTATACATAAAAGTGGATTTACTCTATTCCAAATAGAAAAAGGGTTGTCACTGTGACTCTTTTATAGCTGCCAATGGGAATACAGGATGGGGAAGTACCTATTGTCACACTCCTGAGCATAGAAAGCTCTGTGCAGTGCTGTGACAAACAGCCTAAACCAGTCATCCATGGCACACATTTAAAGACAATTATGTGGCTTACTTCTTTATAATTCACCCAAAGTGTAGTAATTCCTTGATATCAATTTCCTTGAAGTAGAATTCAGGGCCAAAGATCACAATGTATAGTTGTTATTTCCCATTATGTTGAATATCCATATATATCCTAAAATTGACTGAGCAAAGGACTAGCAATGCACCCAGTGGGTTCCCTACCTGGTGAGTTTCGTACCTTCTGGACTTTGCACATTTCCTTTCATCCATGCCAGAAAGACCTTTATTCCTAAAATGCTGCAGAGGAGAAAGTAGCCTTTTGTATTCTTTTGAATTATAATGAGAGTACCAATTTTTACTAATAAAAAAATTAGTGGTGAGTCCCTGTCCTCTGAATTAGATCTCTTTGCACTCACAAAATAGGGATGTGATCATGATGTCCACTTAGTCCTAACCATTGCCAGGTGGACCCTCGTTAGTTTAACTGATTCCTGTTTATCCTGAGGCTCTATCTCTTCTCTGAGGTGTTAACTTTGTTCCTATGTCTACTGGTGTCTAAGGTTCACATAATAAATCTGCTTAATTTATGGGGAAAACCCAGAAGCAGTTTGCATGTAGTAGATAACTCTCAAAGTGGAGTCTTTGGCCAGAGCATGATCTTTACTTAGAAATTTATTGGAGATGCAAATTCCCAAGATCAACTCCGGGATGACAGAATCAGAGTGGAGTGGAGCTCAACAATCCATGTTTGATTCTGGTGCAAAATCATGTTTGAAATTTACAGTTTGATAAGATTCAGAAAGTAATTGTGAAGAAAACATAGAAGTAAATTTAAATATTGTGTAGTTTCTATAGCCATGAACTAGCAATACACAGTGGATTTAATCTATTTAAAACAGAAAAAAGATTTTCACTGTGACTCTTCCATGACGTCATTGTTTTGGAACACTTTAGTTGAAAGAAAAATAAAGAAGGAAGTATAAACTACATGCTCTCTGCCCTAACAGTGTGATTTCCCACAATTTCCTCGTGCGATGACAATGGTACACAGTTTATTCATGCTATTACTGAAGGCTTTAGCATTTCAGTAATTGTAAATAAATATGCTGAAGACATTTACATACAGGTGTTTTCAAGGGCTTCCTTCTACAATGTCCTTAAGCAAATATCAAAGGGATTTTCCCCTATTGCCATTGCATAGGGGAAATATTTGTTTACTTTTATAAAGTGGCTAAAGAGTTGTTACCTACTTCAAATGATGCGTAGATGACAAGTAAGTGTAAGCTTCTCCATATCACTAGAAAAATGCAATGTTCAATGAGGATAATAGTGTGCTATACATCTGTTAGAATGCTCAGCATGTGAATATTGCCTGCCTGCAACAGTGCCTAAAACCAAAATCCTAGATTTTACCCTGTTCTGACATGAAGACCAAGGGATTTCATTCATTATTAATGGTATGGGAAAACAGGATAGCTACTTTGAAAGAGAATTTAATAACATCTTTCAAAACAAAAATTCCTTATGTTAATTCTTTCTGGCATCAATTAACATGGAAGTAACAGACGCATCATCCAAAACATTACATTTTATTTTAGTATACTTACTTTTCACTAATTTGTTCAACATTTCAAGTCTGCTTGAAGTGAAATGCCCCCCCACTTTTTGGGAAATATTGCACAGAAGAGAGGTTATATGAGCTATTTGTTGAAATTTTACAATAATGTGATGTTTATAAGATATACAGTTTGTTTATTTTCCCTAGAACTACATGATTATAAACTATAAAATAGAAACCATAATATTCTGATGTCACCATCTCATCAGTACAATTCAGGTTTTGGGGTACATGTGTTCTTACATAGAGTGTAACTGGTGGGTAATTATTAAAACATATCTTGCCATTAAACTGTACTCCCTGTAAACATTGTTTCCATTTCCTAGTGTTTGGCCATTTAGAAGAGAAAGTTTGAGAATATGTTTGATCATGGCATTTAATACCAATTTTCTACACTATTTACTACTACTAACATCAAAGCTCTGGTTTTCCATCTTGAAGCTAGTTCAGCAAACCTCACTGGGGAGGCAGAATCTAGATTTGCTTCACCATTGTTGTATGATGTCATTTTCTGTAAAACTCAACCCATTTAATAACCAACTTGCCTCTGTATTCCTGATCCTTCTTCCTTTGTCTCAGCTTCCCAGACCCTATTACAGCTACCTCAGTTCCCTAACCACAGAAGCTTTCATCTCCCTCTCTCTTCTCCTTCCCCTCTCCTGTTTCATCAACATAAAACAGTCTTCTTCTACTCATTTTTGGAACTTCTTAGTTTTCTATGTGTGCTTAGGTCAATAAAGATCTCAAACCCAACTATTCTTGAATGCCATTTTATAGGCTGGTCAGATCTCTTTTAACATTACTGTCCTCAACATGCTCACCTGCTCCATAAGCATTGTTTCTATTGTTACCACTTACTAATTATCTGGACTTTATATTTCTCAGACCTGACAGCATTATGGAAACTTTGACCAACAGGTCACTAGCTATGTCTCATATATTACAGGATCATCCCATCCTTCTGCAAGCAGGGGTCTTGTTTGCGTGATGGCTTATTTATCTCATTCTTCTAGCTCTTTCAAAATGAATCTCTTCTCTTCGCCTCTCTTCTCTTTACAAATTGAGAAAATACCTGATTTATTCAAGACCTTAAATTGAAAATTGTCCCTAGAGTCTGTGTCATAAATAGAATCAACATACTGCACTGGTGTAATTGTGTCTCTCTCCAGATGTAATTCAGCAGTTCACTCCAGCTGGTTCATAATCTTCTCCTTACTGTAGTCTTGTCTTTAGCTACCATTTTTGTGTCCTCACCCTCAACATACACTTTATTCTGCTGAAATGTGGTTTCTACTTTTCTGTTCCACTGAAATTGACTTCAAATATTCTAAGTGAATGTTTAACTTGCTAGAAAAACATTCTGATGTTTAGAGATAAACATTCTCTTCTCTTTGTACCACAAGTGTCCCACTTTCCAGGTGTCTTAGATGTCACTGACTTCCGTTTGTCTCCTTTCCTGTCCTCCTCTCTCTCCAATACTCGCTGTGTAAAATGTTTCCTGATTTCTCCACTTTACCAGGATAAACCCTCATGTGCCATCTGCACAGTTGTTACACACACTAATTTTGTCTCAGAGTTCTCTTAAGATTGCTCACAACTGCTTATTCCTATACTACCTTAACTATTCAGAAAGTCCTGAACGTGAGAATGGATCCTGTTCTGTTTGCCCATCACAATTACATTCCTTTTGTTCAAGCTTGTAGTTCTTTTATTTTCTTTTTAGTGATTGGATTTAACACAGTTGTGCAAGTTGAGAGGCACTGAGTTGCCTCCAGAACTTTGCTTCTTTTTTTTTAATTTTTTTTTAATAAGTACTTTATTTTTTTTCAAGTTACATCTCAGTCGCA
>CAJQZJ010004767.1:445695-460926 GCA_907164525.1 Lophiomys imhausi
GTCACATATAGACCTTTAAACTCATGGAGTTGGGTAGATAGTAGAATTTTAAAGTCAGGTTCCAAATAGGTATAAACTGAACATTGGGAAGGTATACTGGGCCAATTTACTCTCATAAATGTGGCATATTTATATCTATTGTTTTGTATAATACTTACTGTTATAAGAGAAGGAACCAGCTGTTGGACTGAAAGGGGAAACTTCTGGAGGGAAGAGGGTGGAAGGGCGGGATAGGAAGGGGGAATAGGGAGGGGTTTGTTACTGAGATGTAACTTGAAGAAAAAAAAATAAAGTATTTAAAAAAAAAAAAAAAAAGGATTTCTCTGTGTACCCTTGTCCTAGATTCACTTTGACCTTGAATTCAGAGATCCATCTGCCTCTGCCTCCCAAGTGCTGGGATTAAAGGCATGCACCACCACATCCAGCGATTAATATATTTCTTTTAGGAGCAAAATGCCTCTTGAAACCAGTTCTCCAGTGGGAGCCCCACATGTAACGAGACTGGCCTGTGACCCCTTTCTCTTTACATGAATTTAAGATTATGTGTATTTATCCATAAGATCAGTAAAGACATTATTAATCTTAACATCAAAGAAAAATATGTCATTTTTGAATTCTAGACTGTCTTTAGTAAGCAGACATATCTTATCAGTAGGGTTCCAGCCCTGCCTTCATTGTTTGGATGAGACTGGTCTAGAATTCAGTTTCTTCCTCTAGTGTGATGGGATTAAGGGTGTGTGCCAGTACCACCCTGCTCAAATATTTCACTTAAATCCCAGATATTAGTAACTCTGTAATTCAGAGAGAAACTTTGGACTGTGGTGACAATTCAAATTCTTCCCAAATTCGTCAAAAATCTCTTGTGTTTTAGCAATCCCAAAACAGAAAAATATCCTTTCTACCTCCCAATATAGGAAAATCAAAGACATCTAAACAAAACTCAAGCAAAGAAACTACATTCCAAAAGCCTTGGTCTAACCATGCCATCCCATGCTGCAGTTAAAGTTTTGTTCATTATTCCTTAGAATCTAGTTTTGATTGCATTTCACTGGTAGGCCAATACCAGAGACTCTTGACAAGCATCTAGTAGCCAGAGAGCTGTGAGCTCCAGCTGCCATCAATTTTGTCTTCTCTATCAGAAAAGGCTTCCCACCTTTCTCCATTGTCATTGTTGGTAATTTAGCATTCCATCTATAAGCTCTCTCTTTTAAGCCTATCCTACTCCAATTTTTCTCAAAAACCATACACAGAACCACAATTGTCAGTGTAAAAATCATTTGTATGCTAAGGGAAACAAACTCAATTGGAATCCAAATGTATTGAGATGGAAGAGATGAATTCCTCCATTTTTAATCTAGACAGTTAATTCCATTATCCAGCTCTGTCTAGAAGGCTGCTGGTTTTGTAGTACATAAGGACAGCCTTAGCTCTCCACCTTTGTTGCAAGGCAGTAGCTTTTGTTAAGGGAGCTGCACCTTGGAAATGTATTTGGGTTTGGTTTCCCACTCTTTGGCTAGGAAACCGCCTTTCAGCCAGGCCTTCTCAGGCTGTAAGCACTAATTGCTATGATTGGGCACCATTTGTAGAATAAAAATTAATGAAATTATGTTGGGTGCCATTTGTAGAAATAATTAATTAAAATAATTTACTAGTGTTTAGATTATTGTTAATTGGATGGCAGTTATTAATCCTTAACCTGCCATTATAAATGAGCATAAAGACACCACATGGATTTTAATAAGACTTGGCCTGGATTGAGCAATCTTAGCCAATCTAAGCCATCTCTTGATTATATTACCCAAATACGACCCCATATATACATATGTCCCCTGGACTGCTATTCTCCATTCTAGGCCATTGTTCCAGGCCACGTGGAATAACGTTCTTTTCTCTAACCCATGGCATGTGTCCTCCTTCCTTCTCCAGCTTCTTGTCCTTGAGGCTTCTTCTTCCCATCAACCTCTCTGCTTCAGAAGACTGTGCCTTAGTCCCGCCTACCTCTGACTTTGTGCAATCTCAGGCCTCAGCATTTATTAAATCAATCAGAGGCAATGTAAGTAACAGACAGCAGGCAGGACCAATTAATTAACATTTAGAATGCTTATCATCACCCAATCAGGCTACCATACATTCTTTGTTGGCTTCTGTCTTCAAATAAACAGAGGTGCATGCAAACCTACAATCATGTCTGCACATACAACACACACGCACACACACACACACACACACACACACACACACACACATACACACACACAAATGTAAGGGAGCAACATCAAACAGCAAGTTGGGCCATCAATCATCATAGGCTCACAAATGACAGGCTCACTTTTGGTCACCTGGTCTCCCTAGTCCTACAGCTTCCTAAATTAATTCATCTGATTTTTGTTTCTATTCAGATGACTTTTTTTGCAATCAATTCATTTACCAATGCAATTATTCAGAATGTCATCACAAGATTCTATTGATGACACCTCACATTTGAACATTAAACTTAAGTAATACATAAAGGAAATATTTTTTAAAAATTTGATGAGACTTCAATTCACAAACAGAGCTTTAGAGATTCTGTTTGGCCTAAATTCAGCCATCTTGATCATCATTTCATCATTCAGCCATCTTTCTCACTAGGTTATCCTGGCATAGATTCCAAAATTAGCAGGATAAACTGTTGCTAAGAGAGTCAGCTAGCATTTCATGCTGGATGCTCATGCCTGGATTTTCTCAACTGACAATAATTGAGAAAGGACAGATACACCCCAGTTTGCCACAAGTAACCTTCATCTAAATTAGCAAAGAAACTACTACTTTCTGCCCCCTGGTCTTTCCATATAAGTAGAAAGTTCACCTTAACCTAAAGTACAGCTTTCTATTCATGACTCAGTACATACCTGGACCAATTTAACTATAAACAAGGTCTTCTGCACTTAACCAATTTTTATTTTTATCCTAAATTTCATTCTTTATTATAGATATCAGAAGACACCTGGGGGAAGTCAGTTTCTGATTTTATAATGTAGGTCTAACATCAATTATGGCTTAGCAGCAAGTATGTGTTATCAGCTGAGTCATCTCTCTGGCTCCTAGACAAGTGCCATTTAGGAGATGGTTCTTTCAATAACTTACCTACATCAGAATCTGTAACAACAAAGAATGAGACTGTATCATTCATTTAATTCAACAACTCAAAGTACCCAAAAACATTTCTCTAATAATAATCTCTAACAGTGCCTATCCCTCAAATATTATGAATATTAGTTCCATCAAATATAAAAATTAAACTATGTTTGTGCTCAATATGTGTTATATAATTACTTAGGTAACATGAACTTTATTCTGCTTTAATTTGAGTAGTCAAAGAAACTTGGCATACTTTAGGATAGACAGGTCTTTAAGGAAAACATTTAGATTTATTAGGTAGGAATTCAGGATTTGGCATTTCCACTCTGTTTGCACGGTACAATTTTTTTCTATTGCCCAGCCTCACTGCCTTCATCTACAGTAGATTTCATGAAGATCACATCCAACCTCCCAGGCTCATCTGATCCCTGGAACTGCAGGTGGACTCAGTCATTAGCAGTGAGGTCTATATGCATAAATCCACTGCAAAGTCCAGAGAAAGACTGAAATTGCCACCATGATTTTTCTCTTCTCTTTAATTTCTTAATCATACTACAGGAAAACAAATCTAATGATTGTAGCTGTACTGAAATATTTCACCACCACAAAGAGACAGGAACAGAGAACTGCCATGAGCTCAGTCCTGAGAAGCTCAATACTTTCATCTTCATGATTAAAAAATTACCTGTCAGAATATTGCTGCTACCATTACACAAAATAAACATGCATTAAAAAACATATATACATGGCTTCTTAGTAACTAAGTTATAAAAGTATTCTACAATGAAAACATGATACTGATGAAAAAAATTGAAAACAAAACTAGGAAACTGAAAAACTGTCCATGCTCAGGGGTCATCTGCATTAATATAGTAAAATACCTGTCAAAATTCCAGTCATATTCTTCATATAGTTAGTAAAAATTATAAAATTCATGTAGAAGTACAGGAGTTTCTAAATAGGCAAACTGATTCTGAGCAAATTAAACAACACTGAGTTGATATATAGAATATATCACTATATCTGATTTATAACTATCTACAATGAGCCATAGTAATAATATGCTGCTTATACAGAAACAGACACGTAAGTCAATGAAATAGAAGAGAATATCCAGAGTTAAATTAAATAGATACAACCACATGATATTTGACAAGATGCAAAAGCATTCAATTGGGGAAAAGGCAACCTCCTCAACAAATAGTTTTGGGAGAATACATGGCATATCCAGAGACAAATGAACCTAGATCCCAATCTCTTACTTACTATAAAAATCAACACAAAATAGAACAAAGACCTTAACCTAAGACTGCAAACTATGATATTGTTAGAAGAAAACATTTCAAGATACAGACATAGATAGAGACTACCTAGAAAGGGCTTTAAGAATACAACATCTCAAGAAAAGACAAGTTGGATTACATACCATTAGAAATATTCTAAACAGCAAAGGAAACAATTGAATGAAGAGATACACTACACTATGGGAAAATCTTTGCTAATATGAATATGACAGAGAATTGATGTTCAAATTATATAAAGAACTAAAAAATTAACATAAAAATCCAACAATCTGGTGTTTAAAAGGCAAACAAAATCAACAAACACTTCTCAAGATAGGAATAAATAGCAATAAGTAAATAAATAAATAAATAAATAAATAAATAAATAAATGAGCAAAGGTTTAACAATCTTTGCTATCAGGAAAATGCAAATTAAAACTACACCAAGATTCCATCTCACTCTGTCGGAACACACTCCAGGAATGGAGTTGTGTGAGAATTCTGAGTACTTGTGAAAAAACTCCAAGAAAAATAAAACAAACAAACAAAAAAGTGTCTTGTAACCTCAGTTTTTCAAAACATAAAATTGTTTTTGGAATGTGTTTTTGTGCTTCTCTGAGGTGTACCAGATAAGAATGAGTTTACTTCAGCTGTTGTTATTAATATGCCTGTACAGAAAAATATCCTTTTGACATGTTTGCCTTGTCCTTGCTATTGAATACCTTACTCATGTGATTCTTCCTAACCTTCAGAGTATAAATTGTCTGATGATCTGAATAAAGTTGGCTATCACATAAGACTGGACTCCACCTCAATTTTAGGCCCTAGTCTCCCAACTAGAACTGTAAAATACCCTGGTCAATATGGATATCATAAAGAAAACAAATAACCAATGCTGGTGAGTATGTACGGAAAGGAACTTCTTGTTGTAAATTGTATAGCTACTATGGAAATCAGTACAGATGTTTGTAAAATAATTAAAAGCAGAATATTCATATAAACCACCTATTCCACATTCCAGTGTGTATATGAAGAACTTTAAGTTGTAATTCCATGTAAATTCCAAGTAAATTCATATTTATTGAAAAAATCTTCTTAGTAGTAAATTATGGAATCATTCTTAGTGCCTACCAACAAATGACTAGAATGAAGAAAGTGTGGTAAATAAACACTGTTCTAGTGGGCTTTCTGCTGTTGTAATAAAACAATGACCAAAAGCAATTTGTGCAAGGAAAAGGTTTAATTGGCTCACAGACGGAAACCAAAAGAGGAACTCAAGCAGAAGACACACAGAAATGCTGCTTACTGGCTCACCCCTTACATTTCTTCTGCTACATTTCTTATTCAGCCCAGGCCCACGTGCCCAAGAATGACACTGCCCATAGTGGTCTGGGCTCCTGCATCCATCAGCAGTCAAGGCAATTGTGTCCATAGGTCAATCTTATGGAAACAATTTTATTTATTGAATTCCCCTTCCCATATATGTCTAGGTTTATGTCAAGTTAATGAAAACGATTACAACAAATGTAATAAAATTTTATTTAGCCATAAAGAAGAATAAATCATGGATTTTGCAGAAAAACTTCTGGAAATGGGAGATTATCATACTAAGTGAATTAACCAAAAAAGAAAAATAACACATTTTCTCTAATTTGTATATCCTAGATTTGTCATCATTATTTTTTTTGCATTTTCATATACATAAGTAATGCATTATGATTATTCTAACCATTCTTATCTCTACTATCTTGGTCTCAACCCTATCAACATTCCTTTCTCTCTGTAGGCCCCTTTCCATGTCCTTTAGTTTTGTGAGCCATTGAACAAACCCAAGTTTGTGTCATTATGGGTGTAGAATTATCTAATAGAGATTGGCAGACCAATAGTTCAGCAGGGAGGAAAGGAGACTCATAACACCCTCCTCTGTGGGTGTATGGCTATTGGCAAATGTAGTCTTGTGCAGGCTCAGTGCAGACAACTGTATCTGCTTTCTGTCTGTTATTGTAAAGGCTATAACACTCAGATGATAGCATTTCATTGCCTGTCTCCATAACTTCAGGCATTTATATACTTTTTGCCCCATTATTCCTTCAGTCTTAGATGGAGTGGTATAAATGTCCTGTTAGGGTTGAGGATTCAACTGAACTCTTTGCAATTGCATTAAATTTGTAAAAAGCAGTAAAAAACTGCTTTGATATGATGGATATTTTTTACTATATTAATTCTTCCAATCCAGGAGCATGAGAGGTTTTTTCATTTTCTAATATCTTCTTTGATTTCTTTCTTCAGAGTTTTAAAGGCTTTAATTTACCTCCTCTGTTTCATTTTCTCTAAGACAGTGGTTCCAAACTTCCTAATACTGTGATACTTTAACACAGTTCCTCATGTTATGGTGATCCACAAACATAAAATTATTTTCATTGCTATTTCATAACTGTAATTTTGTTCCTGTTCTAAGTCATAATGTGAATATGTGGTATCTAATATGCGACCCTTGTGAAAAGGTTGTTTGACTCTCAAAGAGGTAATGACCCACATATTGAGAACCTCTGCTCTAAGGTATTTTATGATTTTTATGCTTGTCTGAATGGGAATATATCCCTGAGTTATCTCTGTGCATTTGTCATTGGAATGTAGAAATGCTAAATATTTTATGCAAGTTTTATAATGTGCAGCATTGGTGAAAGTGTTTATCAGTGCTAGAAGGTTTCTAGTGGAGTGCTTAATGCTTTTTACTCATGGAAACATATTTTATTAAAAACAAGGATAATTTGAATTCTTCTACTATTTGTGTCTGCTTTAGTTGCTATTCTATTGTTGTGAAACATCACTATGATCAAGGTAACTTTAATGAGAGGAAGCATTTAATGGGGGCTTGCTTATAGTTTCAAAGGATTAATCTATTATTGTCATGGCAGGGAGACTTGCTTGGTACTAGAGCAGCAACAGAGAAAGAAAAAGAGAGAAACAGAGGAGGTGTTGCCTAGCATAGATTTTTGAAGCTTCAAACCCCACCCTCAGTGACACACTTCTTCCAACAAGGCCACACCTGCTGAAACATGGCAACACTTCCTCACCTCCTAATCTTTACAAATCTTGCAAATAGTTCCTCTTCCTGGTGACTAGGAACTCATATAAATGAGCAAACAAAGCCTTCTCTTATTCAAATCATCACATTCTACTCTCTGTTCCTGGTAAGTAAATTTGTAGTCATATCATAGTGCAAAATGCATTCAGTCCAATTTTAAAAGTCCCCATCATCAGTCTTTTATAGTCTCAACATTTTTGAAAAGTAAAAGAAAAAAAAATCAAAAATCTCTTTTTAGACTCACGGAAATCTCTTGACTGTAACACTGTTGTAAAATCAAAATAAAAAATCAGGTCACATACTTCCAATATATATATGCGTTTTTCTAGTTTAAAGTCTCAAAACTTTCCACATACCTCCAACAAACAGTATGTTGTTTAACAAAGTTTCTTTGTTTGGTTTTGTCATTCCAATCTCATAACTAAACTGAGTGCAGAATGGTGGTCACAAAAACAGAGGGCTATGTCTGTGGTATCAGCTGCATTCTGTGCTCTGGTTATGTTGAATATCCCCAAACCAGAAAATCCTCTGCAGTGGTTTGAATAAGGGTGGACCCCATAGACACATATGTTTGAATACTTGGCCCATAGGGAGTGGCACTATTAAGAGGTGTGACCTTGGAGAAAGTGTGTTGTGTCACTGTGGGAGTAGTCTTTGGGTCTCCTATGCTCAGACTACACCCAATGTGACACAGTCTCTCAGCTCCTTTTCCAGCACTATATCTTCTTGGATGCTGCCATGCTTCCCACCATGATGATAATGGACTAAATTTCTGAAGCCCACCTAAACTAATTATTTTCTTTTATAAGAGTTGCCTTGGTCCTGGTGTCTCTTCACAGCAGCAATAAAACCCTAACCAAAAAAATCTTCCATTGCTAGTTTTTTTTTTCTTTTTAATATAGATACTCCAAAGATAAATTTACTCTAGGCCTTTATACATAAGAACAATATCTTGTGTCTTAACTTCTTCTACCAATGACCTGAGAAGGAATATGATTGAAAAAGAATGAGTAGGAGGAATTCTGGTACAGACTGTGTGAAGGTGAGATAGAAGTTTGCATAAGGAAAAGTAGCAATGTAAATGCACTAATCCTCAAACTAGGAATGCTAGGAGGAGAAGGAGGAGGAAACATGACCAGGAAAGTTGGAAGGAATATGACCACTGATGGGGCTCTATTAAATGCCAACTATATACAGTGTCCACAGTTAGTATGCTAAATGAACTTTTATCTTTTGGAGAAATAAGCTGCAGATGGACCAGTAGCTTTTAAAGCAATGGCCAAAGGAAATGTATTGTCCAAGATATGGAAGGCAGTGATTCTTCTGGACAAACAAGCCATCCTATGTTTTTGAAAATAGGAAAATTACTTTGTTTTTCCTGTGTAGTGTAAGATGTCAATACAGTATTAGGCAGTAAATGTAGAAAATGAACCATGTTAAGGATAAAGGTGTGATCATGGGGCGTCAAAGAGCACAGGGATACAGGCAAGCTCACATCTTCAGAACTTGATATGTCCTCAAATCCACTGTTCATAATTATAGCTGTGTAAACTGAGGGTTTGAGCACCAGATGTATAAATTGGGAACATGATCACTCAAAGTTGTGGTTGAGGGGAAGTTTTTTTATTGTAGATATGAGGGAGAGTACAGCCAGGGGCATCTGGAAAAGTTCAGAGCAGAGAAAGAAAGTTGTGGACAGTGCATGGCCAGCAAACTAGACTTAATGTGAGAAAGAGGGAGTGGAGAGCCAGAGAAGAGGACCAAAAGAGAGGGGCAAGAAAGAATAAACCAAGATAGGAATACAAAACAGAGAGATTGTAAACAGAATAGTAGGGTTATAATGGAATGAGAAACTGGGAGGGGAGTCCATTAGATTGTGTCTCAAGAAATTAGTTCTACTATCAAATGAAGAAAGATTAATAACTTACATTTCAAATATTATATCTTTTTATAACATTTATTTATTTCTTCAAGGTACATCTCAATCATAGTCTCCTTCCTCCTCCCCGGCCTGGCCTCAGGTCCCACCCTCGTACCTGCTTCCCCCTTACCCTCCTATATGCTTTTATTTATTTATTTTTTTAATTTAGGGTATATCTTCCCCCAACAGCTCCCCCTTTTAGTCCAATAAAAGGTTCTTTTTCTTATAACAATAAATACAATGCAAAGCAATAAGAATAATTAGGTTACAATTATGAAATTAGAATGTATAACATATATCCCCAATGTCCAGTCCATAATTATTTGGCAGCTAATATTAATATTTTGTTATCTATCTATCTCAATGAGTTTAAAGTTCCACACCTAACTCAGTTTCTATGCTCACTTACATTACCAACTTAAAAACACCTTCTTAAACCTTATTTAGGGATTATCTGTTTCACTGCTCCCAACATCTCTTCCTTTCAGTCCAATAAAAAGCTCTTTTTCTTGTAAAAATAAATACAATACAAAACAATATGAATAATTAAGTGACAATTATGAAAATTAAAAGGTATAACATACATTCCCAATGTCTAGTTCATATGTATTTGACAACTAATAATAGTATTCTATTATCTATCTTGATGAGTTTAAAGTTGAATACGTAACTCAATTTCCATCCTATCTTGCATTACCAACTTAAAGGCATCTCCTTAGATCTAGAACATCCTTTTAATTCCTGAACAACTTAACATTTAACTGTGAGACTGTAACTATCTAGTCTTCAACCACATCAGAGACCTGAGAAGGATAAATATATCTAAATATACAGGAAGTGCATAGGAAGTAGCTTCCAAAACTAAGAAATGACAGACAACTGGGTACTTGGACAGTCCCCAACTTCTCTCTATAACATTGGAGCATCTATCTTCAGTCTTTTGGCCCAGTATTTTTGACAGACATTAATTGTAAAGCAGGAATTATGAAGGACTTGCCTACCCTGTCTTGTCAGAGCTAGGCTGTTCACTTACCTGCTTCCAAGTTTTGTCCTTTTCAAACAGCATTCTGTCTACAGCTGAAGCAAGGGATTTTTCTGGCCCAATGATAAGCCTGCCACTAATGCAACCATCTCCAATGGAGATATTTTAATGCTCATCATCTTCTTGGAGTAGAATGGGGGGTGATGTCAGGAGTTGACATATCTCAATATCAAAAAAATATTCAGTTAAGAAAACATCTTTGAATGACATATTCTACAGATTTCTTGAGGTTTTTGGAGACCACCTATCTATCTCTGTATATTTTGATGAGCAAATGTTGCATGTCTCTTAGCAACTTGATTTCTGATTAACATCTGTGATAAACTACACTAGTACTTTCTATCTTATACTCATACTAGTAAAATAGTTTAGAGTTGCTCTTCATCATAACTAGTTTGTCAGAGTGTATAACTGGGAAGGGAAGCTAGAAACATAACATGCAGCAACGAAATAAGTAGTAAAATCATTGAAATGTTAGAGTATGGAACCAATGAGATTGTGAGCAGATAATGAATAGACTTTTGTCTGTTTAAAAAAATAAGAGAAACAAATGTAGTGACAAGAGCTAAGGATATTAAGTCCAAAATTAAACTTAAATGCCAGTACAGATAGAACCCATTTAAAGCTGACTTTTCTTAATCTTTGCCTTAGAAGACTTTTTCCTTTACAATACAATAATACTGGTGAAACTCTTCTCCAAATATGCCAGCTCAAAGAGTACACAGGTCTGACATGTAGGTTTGTCAATTCAAAAGCAGTTGAGCTAGTTTCTAAGGGTGAACTAGAGGCAATCAGAAAGAAAAAAAGTAGCCATCAGACAAACTCTAAGAGAGCCAAGAACAGATTGAAGGGTGAATTCCCAGAGTTAAACTGAGGTTTATAGTCAGACAGACTAGGAAGAGAAAACACAGGATAGGAAAGTATGTGGGAAGAGCCATTCCAGTGAATCACCTCATAGCATTTCTAATCTTAATTTTACATGATGGGGAAATGCTCTGTGGTTAAGAAGGATAGAGTCATAACTTGAAATATACATTCTTTTTCCCAAATTTCAATTCTGATTTAAGGACTACAAATTATTAGTGAATATCCGAGAAGTTATAATTTGATAATATTTTAATTCTCTTCAAAATGTTACTTTAAAAATCTGAGTTTCAGATTCTTTATTGACACAATAATTGAACAGCAAATAGCACTCACATTGTTTGTGAGAGTATTCTGATAATATAATATCCCAAACATAATCACTTACATAAAGCTACAAACATATACATTCAAATCAGATGCATTTTATTATAGCAAAAGTTATTCAAATTTATTAACATTAAATCATAAATTCAAATTAAATACTACCAAATTGTTCATGATCAGTAGACATAGGGTTTAAAAAGAACAAATGGAAAGATAATTACTGATTTATAAGCAGATATAAAACAAATATTGACACAAAGTGTCAATTTACCAGTCATTTCATTTCGTGAAATTAACTTTACGCTAAACTGTACATGAAAGCTAATTTTCAGATAAATATTAGTCTCTCTGTGGAACAATATTAATTCATGATACTAATAGTAATAGACATTCACTGAAAAGTTGAAGGGATATGTCATCTGTAAGCTTTCTCATTATACTGTGAAAATCAACATTAATTACTGATGTCTTCCTAAGAAGATATATGAGTTGCCTAGATACAAGGATATGAATGACAAACCATATTTAATGTCCATTGTTCAATGAGTAAAAGATAGCATGTATTAAACCAGCTTTGGGATGAAATTAATTATGTAGTTATAGATATTGTCAAAAAATCTTTGAATCCATTAGTTTATTTGGATATCATTTTTAAAAATAAATTTCCAAAGACATTTTACATATTTGCAACAAGTATTTGCTTATTTAGTGAACTTTTATTTTCTGCCATCTATATGAAGTAGTCTTAAGTAATGAACTCTTCTTCAGGTAAATATATTTAAACAATAATATCTACCAACAATTATTCAAGGATAAACATATATTCTAAAATATCTGTGAAAGCTTGTTAAATGTATTTCAACTTTTAAAAAATTATAACATTTTTATTGAGAATGTAACACATGCATACAATGAAATATAATTATATCTACTACCTTTTCACTCCTCCAACTCTCCCAATATTATATTCCTCTCCCAACATCATTCTTTATCTCTTCTTCCTTCCTCTTCCTTCTTTTTTTCTAATTTCTATTTTTATTCCACTTTACCCCTTCTTCTCCTCCTTATCAATAATTCACCAAAACCATTTAGTTTGTTGGTATTGTGTTAAAAAGAAACTATTCCTAGGAAGATATAACACACTTGCCTACCAACCCCAGATAGGGGCACATGAAAGACCAAACTATGGATACACTGAAGTCCAACTTGGTGAATCAATATGTTTTATTTGGGTTTACTAAGAAATCAGGACCAGACATGACTCAAAGATAGCTGAATTATCAAGGCCCATCCCAACATGAGTGACAGCTCACAAACTGGGACCCTGTGACACACTACACAGCCTGCAGGTAGTTCAAGAGGTTTGAGAGTGTTCTTTCCAAGTGACACTGATCTAAACCTCTTCAAGGCAGCATGGCTAGTTTCTGCTTCTCCAGGCAGCTGGTCTGATATCAATGTTTTCTTTATAGCATGGCTTGTTTGAGAGGGACTCTCAGAGCCTATTGGACCCAAACAGTGTCAGGGACTTACTAATGCTATTTTGAGCTGTTTACATCCCTGTTTAAAGTACTTTCCTGCAGGATGGAATGTCTGAATCTCAGGTGGAACTGTAAGACAACAGTGGGTGAAGGTCCATCCAGTGGAATGTGAGAAACCTGCTAATAGGCCCCCCAAATAGCATGACTCCCCCTCCCTCAGCAGTTATCAAATGTAATAGCACCTCAGGAAAGGGCTGGAGAGCACTTCCAACATCTATGCCAGAATTAATTGATGTATTTTAGGGTTGATTCAGGTTGATTTATGGCTAAAATTAAATTTGTGGTTTTTACCTTGTTTATGCAAAAACTGAAACACATTCATCTCCATGTATTATGTCTAGTGATACTACAATATCAGTTATCTCTAGAGAAAATCATCCACATAATTCAATGAAATAGAAGGGCTTCCCACAGGTACAAAGAAATGTGGCCATCCGCTAATAAATAGCACTCTGCAATGTAACACATCATCTCATACAACTATTATTTTTAAATTAGGAAATTAATTAAAATTGCATAGTAAATTTCTCCCAACCTACTCAGACTCTTCATGGCTCATTGGTTTAGACTGTCTGAGCATCTTAATGACAAGTGACACTCTAGACATGGTAAATGTAATTCAGATCCTCAGGACACAGACCCTGACCCTCTCTGAATGAAGGGTGGACAGAGGTTCCTGATATAATTCGTTCTTATGAATCTCTAATAAATTTTTAATTCCTTCACAATTCCACTGGACAGCTGTATTCAAGCCACTACAAATTGTATACAGATAATGGCACAAAATAACTCATCAGGCTGAGATTCAAATTAAGTAACACTTTAAGGACTTTAGAAAGTTGTGTATCACATTGTGTGACTGTCAGGAACATGTAGTCCTTCGTTGCTCCCTCACAGTGGAACCATCCACTTAGAGGCACAGATAGCTGTGAGCCTTGGGTTGCAGCATCTTCTGGAGCATCTGTGACATCTGAGCCCTGATTACGTTTTTTCTTTAGCATCTCCAGTGAACTGCTGGGCCTAATGACAACCTTAGTTCATGGGCCATTTCTGCATAATTTCAGCTCATCCAGAGAAAGTATCATGATAACAGCACATGGTGGATGATGTGTTTCTCAGCAGCAGAACAATCTAAACTTTCTTCTCAGCCATGCCTCCCCTTTCTTCTATAGGTGTCAGGTCATATGCACACACATATGTGTTTACTCCTGCATATTTACACATAGATGAATATGAATACTCACATGCACAGCACACATATAACATGAATCTCTTTCTCACACACACACACACACACACACACACACACACACACATACACTTTGGAACTTAAAGGAACTTTAGTACCACAGATTATCTCAGGAACCCAAAACAGTGTCTTTTAGGTCCTTATTGCTTATTTCATGATATATGAACTAAGAATACTTTATTTAAATTGTATAGTACATAGTTATGTATGATCATGTTCACAAAACTTTAAAACCTATGTGGAAACAAAATCATTTTTTCATGTAATTCAAATATAGTTTAGTTTTGCCATTTGTGGGTTTATATTGTCATTACATTAAAATCTTCAAATAAAGATCAAATATCATTAAAAAAAACTAATACTAGTGGTTCTCTGAGGGTTCTCTTAACACTATAGAATGAAGAGGATCATATAAGATCTATAAATACTGGCAATCTTCTTTCTAAGAATGCTCATCACTAATGTCAAAATAAGTGGGAAGCTGAGAGATAGCTCACACAACGCCTGGCACTCAAGTGGGAGGACTTGAGCTCAGGTTCCCAGCAGTCACTTACAAAGTCAGACACCTAAGTAATTCTCTGTAACTCCCAGCAGTAGGGGATGAGAATGAGATACATCATTCAAAACCACTGGCATACACTAGCTCTTTGGTGATCTCAGTCAGTGAGAGACCATGACTAAAAAAGGAAGGTGGACAAGGATAGCAAGAATAGAGGAAGATCTAGGATGTCAACTTATGGCTTCACAACATGCACACACACACACACACACACACACACACACACACACACACACACAC
>CAJQZJ010004767.1:460936-487662 GCA_907164525.1 Lophiomys imhausi
ACACACACACACACACACACACACACACACACACACACACACACACAGAAAGAGAGAGAGAGAGAGAGAGAGAGAGAGAATGTGTAGTTGTTATAATACATACATTAGTCACATATAAAATAACTCTTAGAGGGATAAAGACGTTTTTGCACATTTTTTAATTTATTACTTCAAGTTATATCTCTATCACAGTGCCCTCCCTCCACCCCTCCTGGTTCCATCTTCTCACCTTCTCCTCCCTCTCCCATCCATTCCAATCTTCTGGAGTGTCCCTATGTATCAACCCCTCTTAGTTCAATAGTCATATGAGGGCTAAGAACTTCCTCTTGCACAGGGACCCTACATGGTAGCACCCCTAGGGCAAATCGTCCCACTAATAGGTAACAAAGTCTATGTTCTTGATCCTTTTGGTGTGTTGGTTGTAGGATAGTTATCCTGTACTCTATGGCTAAAATCCAATTATAAGTGAATAGATGCCATATGCATCCTTCTGAGTCTGGGTTAGCTCACTCAGGATGAGCTTCTCTAATTCCATCCATTTGGCTGCAAATTGCATGATTTCCTTGTTTCTGATAGCTGAGTAGTATTTCATTGTGTAAATGTACCACAATTTTTTTTATCCGTTCATCGGTTGAGGGATATCTGGGTTGTTTCCGGTTTCTAGCTATTACAAATACGGCTGTTATGAACATAGATGAGGATATGTCCTTGTGGTTTGGTGAGGAATCGTTTGGGTGGATACCCAGCAGTGGTATGGCTGGGTCGTGAGGTAGGGCTATTCCAAGTTTTCTAAGATATTGCCAGACTTATTTCCATAGTGGTTGTACAAGTTTGCACTCCCTCCAACAATGGAGGAGTGTTCCCCTTTTCCACAACCTCGCCAGCATGTGCTGTCCTTTGAGTTTTTGATCTTAGCCATTCTGACAGGTGTGAAATGGAATCTCAGGGTCCTCTTGAGTTGCATTTCTCTGATGATTAAGGATGTTGAGCATTTCTTCAAATGTCTCACTGCCATTAGAGATTCCTCCTTTGTGAACTCTTGGTGTAGCTGTATTGCCCACTTTTTGATTGGATTATTTAGTTTCTTGGTGTTTAATTTCTTGAGATCATTTTTTTTAGGGACATATGTATATAAGGGGTTATATTTGGGTAATAAAATTATGAGCTAGCTAAGATGGGCTAGGATCTCACAACCCAGGCCTCGGCTTGTTAAGATCCACCCAGTGTCTGTGTGTATTCAATACTGGTTAAATAATTTAATTAACCATTTTTTTCTAAATATGATGCCCAGCGTATGGCATTAGAATCCATGCTTACAGCCTGAGAAGGCCCTGGTGAAAAGTAATTTCCTAGCTAAAGAGCGGGGGAAGGAGGCTCCTTTAACAAAAGCTGCCTTACATCAAAGGTGGAGGCTTAGCTCTCTTTTTTTTTTCTTTATTTTTTATTTCTTCACACCCCCTATTCTACCCCAAGTAGAAGATGAGCATCGAAGAATCTCCGGTGGGAGATGATTGAATTAGTCGCAAGCCTATCTCTTGGTAGGAAAAGCCCCTTGCTCCAACTGTAGACAGAATGCTGTCCAAAAAGGACAAAACCTGGAAGCAGGTAAATCAACAGCCTAGCTCTGCCAAGACAGGGTAGGCAAGTCCATAACCCCTGCTCTACAATCAATGTATGTCAGAGAAATGGGGCCAAAAGACTGAAGATCAATGCTGTAATGTATGGAGAGAAAATGGGAACTGTCCAGGCAGCCACTGATATGTCATTTCTTAGTTTGGAAAGCTGCAGGCCCTGTACTTCCTATAAAATCAGATATATTTATACCTCTCAGGTCTCTGAGGTGGTTGAAGCACAGATAGCTAGAGCCTCATAATTAAATTTTGAGTGGTTTAGGAGTCAAGAGAGTGTTATAGATCTAAGAAGATGCTTTTAAAATTGTGTTGCAAGTTAGTATGAATGTTGAGTTAGATATAGAATTTTGAACTCATGGAGATGGTTAGATAGTAGAATGTTAAAGTCAGGTGCCAAATACATATGGACTGGACATTGGGAATGTATGCTAAGCCATATAACCCTCATAACTGTGTCCTAATTACCTCTGTTGTTTTGTATTTTATTTATTATTATAAGAGAAAGAGCCATTTGTTGGACTGAAAGTGGAAACTGTAGGGGGAAATAAGATATACCTTAAACTTAAAAAAAAAAAAAAAGGAAGAGGATGGGGTTTGAGGGTGGGAGGGTGGGCCTGGAGGGGGGAATAGGGAGGGGACTGCGATTGAGATGTAATTTCTTGAGTTCTTTACAAATTATGGATATTAGCCCTCTGTTGGAAATGGGGTTGGTAAAGATCTTTTCTCAATCTGTAGATTGCTGTTTTGTTTGAATGACAGTGTCCTTTGCCTTACAGAACCTTGTGATAAAGATTTTTTTAATTCTCAATGTTTCTTCCTGTTGACCACAGATTATATTATTGAGTAATAGCAACGAAGAGAAATTTACCTATTTTCTATTCATAAAAAATTTGGCAATCTCAATATTCCCTCACTATAACACCTGCTGTGATTCACAGTTGTTTTGGTGAATATGTATTGAAAAGAGTGGAGTGAAAATGAGAGAAAAAATGGTCTTCACTCTGGCAATTTAGATAGAATTTTATCAATTGCATTCTGAAAATTTTACACCACTAGTATTTAAAACATTGTTTCCTTTTATTTTTGCCTCAACAGAAAGTAATCAGTGTTCTTTATTTTACAATTTGAAAACAAAAATTATATTATTAAAATAAAATTCTTAAACCCTGAGTTTGAAAAATTTACAATTTTCCAGGAATTGGAACCAATGACCATATTCCCTCCATTAGGTTTTCCACATTTATTTTATTCATCCAAGAAAACTTTATCAGTGTATATTGATTGTACAAAGTAAGGAGTTTTGTGGTGTGTGTATAGATGTGTAAAATAGTCTTTGTCATATGCTCTACTATTGTTCTTTCTCCCTAGCTCTCTACTTTTATAAGTCTACATTCCTCATTTTAGAAAAACACTCTATATATTTTACTATATGTAGAGTTTGTATGAATTTTAAAATAACTATAATTTTTGTCATCATAAGTTCAAAATTTTTAAAAGTACTAATGATTTTTATTTGAAATTAATTAGCTATCTTTCTTCTCTCCTACCAATATAATGTGGAGACTTTCTTTATCGAAAAAGGTTTAAAATTAACACAATAATTCTAATTTTGCAAAGTTTATGTTTTTGTAGCTTTAGTTTTGCATTGTATTGCAAAATATTCCTCTCTCAGATATTTAAGAAAACACATTTATTAGACCTGATTTTAATCAATAACTATATTGAAATGTGCTAAAAATTATAAGCCAAATTTCCCTCATTCAGTAATGTTTATTTCACTTTTTCCCATTAGTTTGAAATAAAATAAGAAATGTTCAGAAAATAAAACTAGGTATCATTATGGAATGATACAAAAGTAAGTGTCTGCTTTCATTGCTAGTGACAGTTCTTCAGAACATAACTTTGGTGCACATATTTCATGGACAAGATGATACCAAATCCACCAAATTTCTCAAGATGGAAGTCAATGACATTATTCAAAAACATGAGAGAGTAATTGTGGGAGCAATACTCTGTCATCATGGGTTAAAGAGAAATTGAAATTAAGGAGATGCATAAGTTTAAGTGCTTCTGATGAGAAACATAAGAATTAAAATAGCAGCTTCATTCACTATCAATCCACTTTGCTCAAATGGAAAAATATGAAGAAAAAGAGATCCAAACCCATTCTGTAAACAAAAAGATTTTTAAACCAGGACGTTCTGGGAAACCCTGTGTAAGGATATATTGGCCAATACTGATGTTGAAATCTGAGTCTCATTAGGTTCTATTTCTATTTCCTAAGAGATGTTACATAAGTCTGATGACATACAAAATTCAAAAGTGGAAGATAGTACAGCTTAGATTAATGAATACTCATGACCTACTTCATTTATCAACAAATATTTGCTAAGTCATCAAAGACTATTAGATGCTGTGCATGTACTAACAAATAACAGAAAATGAAAACCCTAAACTATGAATGCAGAGAAATATGAATTTTAACAGAGGAAACACATAAGTGAAAGTATGAAAATTCTGATTTGCATTAGTAAATGAATTTGTAGAGAATGTTGAGTCTCAGCCAGAGATGTCACAACTACAAGAGTATAAATGTGCTTCTATGGAGAAGCTTTCTCTGGCATTCAGTTGTCTTAGTTGTATTCGAAATTCACAAATATTATTCACAGTATCAGGACAGTACATTGTAACAGATGGCTTGGCCTCCTACCTTCATGAATCTTAACAAATTTACCTCTAAAGTTGCTAAGTAAAAATTAATAAAACATGAATGGCTTATCATTTTGCCGTTTGTTTTAACAAAGACTTTGCAACCATAATTAGGCCTCCTGTCAATCAGCTTTAATCGGCTAAGGTGTATTGCCCATCCTGGTTCATTTTGTGTGAGTCAAAAGCATTCAGTAATAAATCTAAGAAACCTTGTCCACTGGAACAAATTGGGCACAGGATCAAGAATGGTTTGGCAAAGAAAAGAGCCTGAATCAACAGGAAATAAGCAGAGAAAGAAGTAAGCCAAAGGTTTGAATAGGAGTGTTCGTTATAGTGAGCTCTTCATTTTAATTTTGTCAGACATAAGAATGTATTTTGGGAGGATCAAGATGGAACCCACCACAGAGCATTGTATCTGAGTAGTAGGTGAATAAGATTAATCACTCTGAAGTGAATGTGAGGCCCGGTCCCGTAGCAAACTGTGAAATACAGAAGGTGTCTGAGTTTCCAAGGCGAACACTGAGACTGGTCACCACACGAAACAGCTCACACAGTTCCTGGGAACACCACCCTGAGATCAGCCAGCTCCATCACCCTTCTGGAGAGGAGCATCAGCTAGAGCAGATTTAGTCCACAAGCAGATTCAGCCCAAAGCTCCATCCATAATCAGCGGCCAGGCCTGTCTGACTGATATCTAGTCTGCACTCGACCTGTATGCCCAACAGGGAAAAACAGCCAGACCACAAGAACAAAGCAAGTAATATTTTCTTTCTGGAGTTCCCAACATGGCAGCACAGTGTGCACTGTAGCTGAGAGGCAAGGACCTAACCCAGTCACAGCAAAGCAATTAGGAGCCAAGACTGACTGCAAACAGAGCCGGTGACTGTGTGTTCTCCACAAATATTGGGGCTGGTCACTCACCCTAGCACCCAAGCATTTGAGGCAGTCAACAACAGGCACACTGAGGCTGGCACCCAACTTGGGTGGAACTCCCTGCCTGCATGATCACCCTAGCTGCTGAACTAGAAAGACTGTGTCAGTGAGGGAAGAGAACACAGGCCTAATCACAACTCTACCTGCCTTTCTGAGGAGATCTGCCAGTTCCCAGGTCCTCAGAGGATATCTCCCTCCCAACTCCATTCCCCTGTATATTGATCCAAATGGGTCACAACCACTTGAGGAGAGAGTCAGTCACTCACTGAGAGCCAGTCTATTACAGGAACCTACCCACCATCCAGAGGTGGACATGAGGATCTCAGGATCACCCAACCCCCAGAACAGGGGGTTTTCCTGAGCACCAAGGTCAACTGACAAAAGAAACACAAAATCAAAATCAGGGTCAATCAGATGGCAAAAGGTCAATACAAGAACATGGTAAAAACAAACAAACAAACAAACAAACAAAGCAATATGATGTCTCTTGAACCTAGCTATAATGCTACAGACAACTCTGGACATCATAACATGATTAAAACAAAGAAAATGACCTTAATCCTACACTTATATTAATAATCAAAGGCCTCAGGGAGGAAATCAAATAGCTCAGAGAACAACGACAAAATACTGCAAAAGAGGTGATGGAAATGAACAAAGCTCTTAAAGGAATGGAAGACTGAAAATGAAAGTAAAAGCAATAAAGAAAATCCAATCCAAGACATCCATAGAACTGGTAAACCTTAAGAAAAGAAAAGGAATTACAGACACTGGCATCACCAACAGAATACAAGAGATGGAAGAATTTCAGGCACAGAGGATAAAATTGAAGAAATTGATACATCTGTCAAAGAAAGTGTAAAATCTAAAAAAGTACTGACACAAAACCTTGAGGAAATCAAGAACACAATGAAAAGATGAAATCTCAGAATAATAAGAATAGAAGAAAGAGAAGATTGCCAGCTCCATGTACCAGAAAATATCTTCAACAAAATCATTGAAGAGAATTTACCAAGTCTAAAAAAAATAAAAAGAGATGCCTAAAACTACAAGTAGCTTACAGTACTCCACATAGATTAGACCAGAAAAGAAAATCTTCCCGCCACATAATAATCAAAACACTAAATGTACAGAACAAAGAAAGAATATTAAAAGCTGCTAGGTAAAAGGGACAAGTAACATATAATGACAAATTTATCAGAATCACACCTGATTTTTCATCAGAGATTAAAAGCCAGAAGGGCCTGGACAGATGTCTTGCAGACCCTAAACAACCACAAATTCTGGGCTAGACTACCATTTCCAGCAAAATTGTCAATCAACATAGATGGAGAAAACAAGATATTCCACGACAAAGCTAAATTCAAACAATATCTATGCACAGATCTAACTCTACAGAAGATGTTAGAAGGAAAACTCAACCCAAAGAGGTTAACTCCACACAAGAAAGCACAGGAAGCAAATAACACACCTGCAGCAAAAAACAAAAGAAGAGAAGCTCACTCACACACTATTTCCACCAACATCAAGATGGCAGGACTAAACAATCACTGGTTATTAATATCTCTCAACATCAATGGACTCAATTCCCCAATAAAAAGACACAGGCTAGCAGAATGGATGTGAAAACAGAATCCCACATTCTGCTGCTTACAAGAAACACACCTTAGCAAAAAAGATAGGCATTATCTCCAAGTAAAGGCCTGGAAAAAGATATACCAAGCAAATGAACCCAAGAGGCAAGCTGGAGTGGCCATTCTAGTATCCAATAAATCAGACTTTCTCCAACATTAATCAAAAGATATGGGGAAGGGCACTACATACTCATCAAAGGAAAAATCCACCAAGATGAATCAATACTGAACATCTATGCCCCAAATGTAAGAGCAAGCACATTCGTTAAAGAAACACTACTGAAGCTCAAATCCCACATTGAACCTTACACATTAATAGTGGGAGATGTCAACATACCACTCTCACCACTGGACAGATCAGCAATGCAGAAACCAAACAGAGAAATAATGAACCTCAGAGATGTCATGAATCAAATGGACCTAATTGATATCTATAGAACATTTCACCCCAAAACAAAAGAATACACTTTCTTCTCCGCACCTCATGGAACTTTCTCCAAAATTGACCATACAATTGGTCACAAAGCAAGCCTCAACAGATACAGGAAAATTGAAATTACCCCATGTAACTTATCAGACCATCATGGAATAAAGCTAGACTTCAACAATAACAAAAATAATAGAAAGCCTGCAAAAACATGGAAACTGAACAACTCTCTTCTCAATGACCTCTGAGTCAGGGAAGAAATAAAAAAAAGAAACTAAAGTCTTCTTAGAACTCAATGAAAATGAAGGCACAACATAGCCAAACTTATGGGATACATTGGAAGCAGTGCTCAGAGGAAAGTTTATAGCACTAAGTGCCTTCAAAAAGAAACAGGAGAGTTCCCATACTAGCCACCTAAAAGCACACCTGAAAGAGCTAGAACAAAGAAGGAAGCACTCCCAAGAGGAGAAGATGAAAGGAAGTTATCAAACTCAGGACTGAAATCAACAATTTAGAAACAAAAAGAACAATACAAAGGATCAATGAAACCAAGAGCTGGTTTTTGAGAAAATCAACAAAATAAACAAGCCCTTAGCTAAACTAACTAAAAGGCAGAGGGAAAATACCCAAATCAACAAAATCAGAAATGAAAAGGGGGAAATAACAACAGACATTGAGGAAATCCAAAGAATTATTAGGTCCTACTTCAAAAACTTGTACTCCACAAAATTGGAAAATCTAAATGAAATGGACAATTTTCTTGATAAATTCCACCTACCAATGTTAAATCAAAGGCAGGAAAACAAATTAACCAGTCCTATAACACTTAAGGACATAGAAGAAGTCATTAGAAGTCTTCCAACAACAACAACAACAACAACAAAAAAAGCCCAGAGCCAGATGGTTGCAGGACAGAATTCTACCAGACATTCAAAGAAGAGCTAACACCAATATTCTTCAAACTCTTCCACAACGTAGAAACAGAAGGAATACTGCCAAACACATTCTATGAGGCCACAATCTCCCTGAGACCAAAACCTCACAAAGACCCAACAGAGAAAGAAAATTTCAGACCAATTTCCCTTATGAACATGGATGCAAAGATTCTTAATAAAATACTTGCAAACTGGATCCAAAATCACATCAAAAGTATCATACACCAGGATCAAGTAGGCTTCATCCCAGGGATGCAGGGGTGGTTCAACATTAGAAAATCCATCAATGTAATCCACCATATAAACAACCTGAAAGAAAAGAACCACATGATCATCTCATTGGATGCTGAAAAAGCTTTTGACAAAATACAGCACTCCTTCATGTTAAAAGTCTTGGAGAGATCAGGCATACAAGGACCATACTTAAACATAATAAGGACAAAGAACCACAAGCCAATAGCCAACATCAAACTAATTGGAGAGAAACTTAAATCATTTTCTATAAAATCAGGGACAAGGCAAGGCTGCCCACTCTCTCCATATCTCTTCAACATAGTACTTGAGGTTTTAGCTAGAGCAATAAGACAGCTAAAGGAGATCAAGGGGATAAAAATTGGAAATGAAGAACTCAAATATCCCTATTTGCAGATGATATGATAGTACACATAAGTGACCCCAAAAATTCCACCAGAGAATTCCTACAGCTGATAAACTCCTTCAGCAAGGTGGCTGGATACAAAATCAATTCAAAAAAAAAAAAAATCAGTAGGCCTTCTTTACACAAAAGATAAATGGGCTGAGAAAGAAATAAGGGATTCAACAGCATTCACAATAGCTATAAATAATATAAAATACCTGGAGGTAACTCTAACCAAGCAAGTGAAAGACCTGTATGATAAGAACTTCAAGTCCCTGAAGAAAGAAATTAAAAAAGACATCAGAAGATGGAAAGATCTCCCTTGCTCATGGATAGGTAGGATCAACACAATAAAAATGGCCATCTTACAAAAAGCAATATACAGATTCAATGCAATTCCTATCCAAATACCAACTCAATTCTTTACAGACCTGGAAAAAAAATTCTCAACTTCATATGAAATCACAAAAAAAAAAAAACCCAGAAGATCTAAATCAATCATGTACAATAACAGAACATCTGGAGGTATCACAATCCCGGATTTCAAGCTGAACTACAGGGCAATAATGATAAAAATAGCATGGTACTGGTATAGAAACAGACCAATTGACCAATGGAATCGAATCGAAGACCCAGAAAAAAAAAACCCACACACCTACGGTCACTTAATTTTTGTCAAAGATGCCAAAACCATACAATGGAAAAAAAATCAGTAAATGGTGCTGGTCTAAATGCATGTTAACATGTAGAAGAATGCATAGAGATCCATACTTATCACCGTGTACAAAACTTAAGTCTAAGTGGATCAAAGACTTCAACATAAATCCAGACACACCAATATCAGTAGAAGCTAAAGTGGGGAAAAGCCTGGAACTCATTGGCACAGGTAGCAACTTCCAATTGCTCAGGCACTAAAACAAACAATCAATAAATAGGACCTTATGAAACTTAAAAGCTTCTGTAAGGCAAAGCACACTGTCTTTAGAACAAAAGAGCAGCCTACAGACTGGGAAAGGATCTTCACCACCCCAACATCTGGCAGAGGGCTAATATCCAAAATATATAAAGAAATGAAGAAATTAAACACCAAAAAATCAAATAACCCCATGAAATCATGTGGTACAGAGCTAAACCGAGAATTCACAGAAGAGGAATATCTAAAGGTCAAGAAGCACTTGAAGAAATGTTCAACATCTTTGGTCATCAGGGAAATGCAACTTAAAACAACTCTGAGATTCTATCTCACACCCGTCAAAATGGCTAAGACCAAAAACTCAAATGATAGCTCATGCTGGTGAGGATGTGGTGAAAGAGGAACATTCCCCCATTGTTGGTGGGAGTGCAAATTTGTACAACCACTTTGGAAATCAATCTGGAGATATCTTAGAAAATTGGGAAAATAGTTCCACCTCAAGACCCAGCCAAATCCCTCTTGGTCATACATCCAAAAGATTCAAAACAAAACCACAAAGACATTGCCTCAAAAATGTTCATAGCAGATTTATTTGTAATAGCCAGAAAACCAGATGTCCTTCAACTGAAGAATGGATTAAAAAAAAAAAAAAAAACTGTGGTACATTTACACGATGGAATACTACACAGCTATCAGAAATGAAGAAATCAGGCAATTCAAAACCAAATGGATGGATCTAGTCAAGCTCATCCAAAGTGAGCTGACTCAGTCCCAGAAAGATAAACATGGTATGTATTCTCTTATGAATGGATATTAACCATATAGCACAGGATAACCATCCTACAGCTCACATATCCAAATAGATAGGAACCTAGAATATCTATTCTAGGAAAAATTTTACCCAGCAGTGAGTCATGGAATCTGCTGTAGGTTAGTGGAACACCTTACTCTAGATGGTGTACCATATCAAGCCCCAGTAGAAGTGGAAGCTCTTGGCCCTTACATGACTGAAGAATTGAGGGAGTATGATATGTAAGGACCCACTTCATCTGAGGAGAAGTAGACTACCAAGTAGAGGAACAATGATGAAGGAGGGACAGAGGGAGGGAGGGAGAGGGATCAGGAGGGGAGGAAGGGGGAAACTATGTACTAGAAGTAACTTGAGAAAACAAAATAATATAAAAATTTCAAACTATAATTTACCAAAGGTATATTTGCCTTACTGGCATGAAAGGAAAAATGGTCTTATTTTCAAATTTCAGATTGGAATGTTAGACTGCAGGTTGCCACATAGCTTACACAAACTTGATAGCATCTTAAAAGTTTTTTGTTTTTGTTTTTGGTTTTGTTTTGTTTTGGTTTGGTTTTTGTAGATATAAAGGATATTTTCATGATTTAGCATTAAAAAGCAGGTAAGAGTTTTGAAATGTTGTAAATAAATTAAAGGTTAGTACAGTTCAACCTGGTTTTCTAAACCTCCAAGACTTGAAAAAATTAGGAGCTAAGGTAAAATATATAAAAGGTGCAGTCTTAGCCCATGCCTTTAACTCTAGCAGAGACAGGACGAAAACCATAGAGTTAGTTGTCTTATAAATTCTAGAGTTACAAGTACAGGGTGATGATGGTGGACACCTTTCATCCCAGCAATTGAGGGGGATACATTCTTAATCCAAACACACTTGAGACAGAGACCTACAGATCTTGGAGTTCAAAGCCAGCCTGACACAAAACAAGCTCTAAATAGAGAAAAACTTTGATACATGGGTAGTGATACACATCTTTAATCCCATCAGTTGGAAAGCAGATACCTTTGATTACAATACTTAGAATGCAGAGACAGACACATAGGATTTGGAAGGATTTAAGTTTAAAAGCTACTCACAAAAGTCATGCTGAAATTCAAAGCTAATTGTCCTTTGAGATCTCAAAATACATACATCTAAAGGTTTGTTTAGTTCCAAAATATTAAAATAATTTCATTTCTAATCTCAGCTGAAAGATAATACTTTTTATATTGTCAAAAAACTGAATTTGCTCAGGAAAAATATTACGTCTCCCCCCCCCCCCCCCCCCCAAAAAAAAAGTAGTGTCCCAGAGTTAGGATTAGGGCAGGGCTCTGTTCTTAACTTTCCAGGAGTTTTAAAGCATCTATCTAAGGAATCCAGGGACAAATGGACAATTGAAACCTCAGAAGAAATCAGATCAGACACCAAAGAAGACAAGTAGCCCAGAAAATCCAGCTTCACAGACTTCCTCAATAGCTGTTTCCTCAAAAGTCTACAACTACAACAACTCAAAATCACTAAGATTATTCAACTCCACAGACTGTTCCAGCCAGAACTTCAGTAAAGACCTGAAGGTCAGCTTCTGTCTACAAACTTCCTAGGTCATTTAAATACCTGAGCACTAAAGGACTAAACATCAAATTATTCTATTAACACGCTTAACCATTTTTCCATTCTTATTTGGGCCCCAAACAGGTTTACTACATCCCAAATCAGCAGGAAGTCATTTTAAGAGAGCGACATCCCATCTTCAGAAGGTGGGGTGGGTGTTTTTCCCCCCTTTGGTCATTTGATGGGTTATAGATAATCTTGTTATTTAGGGGGAAAGATTACAAGCTGTTAAATGGTCTTGTTAAATAGGTTTTAGAGGTTAGACCAGGGACTTCTCTCTTTTTCTTTTCTGTGTCCTTCTTTCTCTCCTATATAGGGCTGAACAGACTTAAGAAAAAATGGGACATACACATAATATAGGAATGATGAAGAAAAAAGGACAGATTATTGAATATGCTCTTATACTGATACTCTTATATTGATACAAAATTAAGATTATATTTGGCTAAATCAGTACTGATCTTTGTATATTGATACAAAATTAAGGTTATATTGGGCTACATCAGTATTGATATTTGTATATTGATATAAAATTAAGATTATATTTGGCCACATTGGTATTGATCTTTTTATATTGATACAAAACTAAGATTAACTCTTATTAAGGTATTGTGCCTAAGTAACACTTAAAAATGAAATGTGAAGTTTTGGCTTTTTGTTAGCAACTGTCATAAACTGTGTGGGATAATAAAGAAATGCAAACTAATAGTCATTCAATCATGTCATTTTGTTATATACTAGGGAAGTCTATCACAGATATTTTCTAAGTTAATCAGAAATCATGTTGCTATGAGAAAAGCAACATTTGCTTATCCAAATATAAGGAGATAGAAAGGTGGTCTTCAAAAACCTCAAGACATCTGCAGAATATGGCACTCAAAGATAATTTCTTAACTTAAGGTTTTTTTTTGATATTGAGACATGTCAGCTTCTGATAGCAGCCCCTATTCTACACCAAGTAGAAGATAAGCATCGAAGAATCTCCAATTGGAGATGGTTGTATTAGTGGCAAGCCTGTCACTTGGCAAGAAACATCCCTTGCTTCAACCGTAGACAGAATGCTGTCCAAATAGGACAAAACTTGGAAGCAGGTAAGTGGACAGCCTAACTCTGCCAAGACAGGGTAAGCAAGTCCTTCATGATTCCTGCTGTACATTCAATGTCTGTCAGAGAAATGGGGCCAAACGGCTGAAGATTGATGCTGTAATGTATGGAGAGAAATTGGGAACTGTCCAGGCAGCCACTGGTATGTCATTTCCTAGTTTTGGAAGCTGTGGGCCCTGCAATTCCTGTATAATCAGATATATTTATCACATCAGGTCTCTGAGGTGGTTGAAGAATAGATAGCTAGAGTCTCATAGTTAAATCTTGAGTTGTTTAGGAATTAAGAGGGTGTTCTGGATCTAAGAAGATGTTTTTAAAATTGGGATGCAAGATAGGATGGAAGCTGAGTTGGATATAGAACTTCAAACTTATGGAGATGGTTGGATAATAGAATGTTAAAGTTAGGTGACAAATATGTATGGACTGGACACTGGGAATGTATGCTCAGCCTTATAATTCTCATAATTGTGGCCTAATAATTTCTGTTGTTTTGTATTGTATTTGTTGTTATAAGAGAAAGAGCCATTTGTTGGACTGAAGTGGGGAGCTGTTGGGGGGGGGGAAGATATATCTTAAATTTAAAAATAAAAGGAAGTGGATGAGGTGGGTAAGGGGGAAGAGGGTGAGAGGTGGGACCGGAGGGGGGAGTAGGAAGGGGATTGTGATTGAGATATAACTTGAAGAAATAAAAAAAAAATCAAAAAAAGAATGTATTTTGATGATTGCTGCCCTTTTGTTTCATGTTCATTTGTATGTACACACATGCACACACACATACAAGTACACAAACAAATTTTTTATTTTTAATTCACATTCAAGTACATTTGTCTTGATAAAAGAGCATTACGGGTTGAGAAAATATGAAAGAAAAATTAAATGAGGAAGAGAATGGTATAGTCAATTTATTTTGCAAATAATTTATCGAGAGTTATTTATTTATTAAGATAATTACAACATGAAGATTCGAAAGGCATTTATGTCTTCTTTCATATAACTACAAAATAATTTATATAGTTTGCATAAAAATCTTCCTATGTTAAGATATATTCTTCAAATATATAAAAATTAAGTGCATTATGAATTTCAATAAATACTCCTAACATTGCACTTATATTTGATACCTGAACACACTATTTGTAGGTCTATTCATATCCACATGTTTTTCACCAGATTTACATGTTACATTTTGTTATAGTTCATGGATTACACATTATACTGCCATTGTTTCATACATATTTTCTTTGTTTTTATTTTGTTTTGCTTTGCTTTGCTTTAGTTTTTAAATACGTACAAGCTTTTCATTCTTTTTATTATCCCTTAAATAATATGACATCTAGTATTTATCTATGTTTTTTACATTGTATTATGCATTACAGATACTCAGGTAATATTTTTAGGGTTTTCTTTTCTTTCTTTCTTTTTTTTTTTTGGTTGGTTTTTAACTTATTTATTTACTCAAGTTACATTTTTAGCCCCCACTCTCCTCCCAACCCTGTCCCACCTTTCTACCCTCTTCCCCCTCTCCCTCCTCTCCTACTTTTTGGGTGAGCAGAGCCCTAAAGCCATATCAACCTACTTCAGTTCAACAAGTCACATGAGTGTGAAGGGCTTTCTCTTGCACTGGGGCCTGACAAGACAGGCCAGCTAGCTTAAGGTGTTCCACTATTCTGACTGTCCTGGAACTCCTATGTAGACCAGGCTGGCATCCAACTCATAGAGATCCACCTAGTTCTCCCCTCTGCTCCCTCATCTCTGAAATTTTTGGTTTAAATGTATGTGCAACCATGCTTGGCCTTTAATCCCAGCAGTGAGAGCAGAGGCAGGGGAATTCCAGGAGTTCTTCTAACTGTGTCTACCATCTAGCACAGGAGTATGAGAGTTGCAGAATGCCCTACCAAATCCAGCTTTCAGTGAGTTTTGTGCATTCAAACTCAGTTTCTCTCTCTTTTTATTTATTTTTATTTTTTATTTTTTTAGTTTTATTTTTTTCCTTTATTTTTTATTTCTTCAAGTTACATCTCAATTGCAGTCCCCTCCCACCCTCAACACCCCATCCTCTTCCCTTTTTTTTTTTTTTAAGTTTAAGGTATATCTTATTTCCCCCTACAGTTTCCCCTTTCAGTCCAACAATTGGCTCTTTCTCTTATAATAATAAATAAAATACAAAACATCAGAGGTAATTAGGCCACAGTTATGAGGGTTATATGGCTTAACGTACATTCCCAATGTCCAGTCCATATGTATTTGGCACCTGACTTTAACATTCTACTATCTAACCATCTCCATGAGTTTAAAGTTCTATATCTAACTCAACATTCATACTAACTTGCAACACAATTTTAAAAGCATCTTCTGAGATCTATAACACTCTCTTGACTCCTAAACCACTCAAAATTTAATTATGAGGCTCTAGCTATCTGTTCTTCAACCACCTCAGAGACCTGAGAGGTATAAATATATCTGATTTTATAGGAAGTACAGGGCCTGCAGCTTTCCAAACTAAGAAATGACATATCAGTGGCTGCCTGGACAGTTCCCATTTTCTCTCCATACATTACAGCATTGATCTTCAGTCTTTTGGCCCCGTTTCTCTGACAGACATTGATTGTAGAGCTGGGGTTATGAAGGACTTGTCTACCCTGTCTTGGCAGAGCTAGGCTGTCGACTTACCTGCTTCCAGGTTTTGTCCTTTTTGGACAGCATTCTGTCTACAGTTGGAGCAAGGGGCTTTTCCTACCAAGAGATAGGCTTGCGACTAATTCAATCATCTCCCACTGGAGATTCTTCGATGCTCATCTTCTACTTGGGTTAGAATAGGGGGTGCTGTCAGGAGTTGATATATCTCGATATAAAAAAATCTTAAGTTACGAAAACATTTTTGAATGCCATATATTCTGCAGATCTCTTTAGGTATTTGAAGAGGCCCTATCTATCTCTTATATTAGGGTAAGCTGATATTGCTTGTCTCTTAGCAGCTTAGCAGCTTTATTTCTGATTAGCTTAGAAAATAACTATAATAGGCTGTCATAGTACCTAACAAAATGACCGGCTTGCATAACTATTAGTTTGCATTTCCTAATTATCCTAAACAGTTTATGACAATTAGTAGTAAAAGGCCGAAACATCACATTTCATTTTTTTTCTTTACCTCCTATCCCTTCCATCCCATTTCTCTGGGGTGGGGTGTCCTTATATAACAGTCCCTCATCTCACTTGAGAGGTCGTATGAGGGCCAAGAGCCTCCTCATTCATTGGGGGTCTACGAGGCAGTACCATCAGTGAAAAGTGTCTCATTGCCCGGGAGAGACAACTAAAAAACAAACAAACAAATAAGCAGACAAATAGATAAAAAAGACTAAAAAACAGAAACAATATTAAAAAATATAAAAAATAATTAAAAAAAATAAAAAGTCTATTTCTAATTTCCCTTTGGTGTGTTAATTGTAGTATTGATACCTTCTACTATATAGCTAAAATCCTACTATAAGTGAATAGATGCCATATGCATCCTTCTGAGTCTGGGTTAGCTCACTCAGGATGAGCTTTAATAATTCCATCCATTTGGCTGCAAATTGCATAATTTCATTGTTCCTGATAGCTGAATAATATTCCATTGTGTAGATGTACCACAGTTTTTTTACCCATTCTTCGGTTGAGGGACATCTGGGTTGTTTCCAGTTTCTAGCTATTACAAATAAGGCTGCTATAAACATAGATGAGGAAACTTCAGACCAATAGTTGTAAAAACAGCATGGTATTGGTATAGAAACAAACCAGTAGATCAACGGAATCGAATTGAAGATCCAGAAATAGACCCACACACTATGGCCACCTAATTTTTGACAAAGAAGCCAAAAGCGCACAATGGAAGAAGGACAGCATCTTCAACAAATGGTGCTGGTCCAACTGGATGTCAACATGTAAAAGAATGAAATTAGACCCATACTTATCACCTTGTACAAAACTTAACTCCAGGTGGATCAAAGTCCTTAACATAAGGCCGGTCACACTAAATATACTAGAAGAAAAAGTGGGAGAGACCCTCGAACTCATTGGCACAGGTGACAACTTCCTTTAACAGAACACAAACAGCTCAGGACCTCAGATCAACAATCAATAAATGGGACCTCGTGAAACTGAAAAGCTTCTGTAAGGCAAAAGACACTGTTATTCGAACAAAACGGCAGCCTACAGACTGGGAGAAAATCTTCACTAACCACACATCTGACAGAGGGCTGATACCCAAAATCTACAAAGAACTCAAGAAATTAAATGCCAAGAAACCAAATAATCCAATCAAAAAATGGGGGACAGAGCTAAATAGAGAATTCACAAAGGAGGAATCCCTAATGGCTGAGAGACACTTGAAGAAATGCTCAACATCCTTAATCATCAGAGAAATGCAACTCAAGACGACTCTGAGATTCCATCTCACACCTGTCAAAATGGCTAAGATCAAAAGCTCAAATGACAGCTCATGCTGGCGAGGGTGTGGAGAAAGGGGTATCCTACTCCATTGCTGGTGGGAGTGCAGGGTTGTGCAACCACTATGGAGGTCAGTCTGGCGATATCTTAGAAAACTTGGAATAGCTTTGCCTCAGTACCGAGCCATATCACTTCTGGGTATACACCCAAATGCCTCTTCACAGAATCATAAGGAAGTTTCCTCTCTCTTTTTTTAAAAATTAATTTTATTTATGTATACATGTGTGCTTCAGTTTGTTTGTCTGTACACCACATGATTGCAGGTTCCTGTCGAAGACAAGAGAAGATTTCCCTTTTATAAGCCAATGTATGTAGGTATTGGGAATGGAAATCACCTCCTCTGCAGGACCAACAAACACTATCTCTCCAGGTCCATTTTGTTGCTCTAAAATCACCTCAGCACTTAGCATTTTCTCAGGTTGTTATATTTACCAGGATTGCTTTTAGTGAACAACAATAAAATGGTTTGTTTTTATTTGACAAGATAACTTTATGTAGCCCAGGCCAGCCCTGAACTTGCTAACTCCCTGTTTCTACCTGCTGAGTGCTGGGAAGGTGATGTGTGCCACAATGAATGGCTAGACTATCCTTTTAAAGCCCCCTTCATTATATATCCATTAACTGAACTGCTATGTATTTATAGCTATCTATATTTAAAAACATAGCACCATCAGCATTATATTGCTTCAATGTGTGATTAATACCATTATTAAGATTTCCCTTTTCTATAGTGCTCCAAGTTCTTTTATTTTTTAAATATGCAATGTTGGATTTCTTAAAATTTGCCTCAGCATTGATGCATGTAATAATAATTTTTCAAAATATAAAGAATATCTTTATTTTGTGTTCATAGGGCTGATCTATATCACATTACCTGAGACATTTGTTTCTATGGTGTGAATATAACTGTGACTTGGGTTAAGTAGATCTCAGCACAAGATTAGAACAAATAGCAAAGTTATTTGTGAGAGACAAAGAATCTGTTATCTTCTCAGGATAGTAGTTAACATGCTCAGCTGTGATAGTCAACTTCGATGTCCATGTATTGACTGCATATGCACAACTGTGAATTCTTAGCTTCATTTTGTATTTGTTCAGCTGAAAACCATGCATAAGAAAGTTTAACAGCATGGTAGACATACTCTATATGTAGTGATCTGGCTACCCACTATCAGTTATTCAGTAAATATTAACCTACTGTTCTAGATGCTAAGGAAGATATCTGGATGCTATTAGCTCTTAAAGTAGCAACAAAGAGGAATGCATTAAAAACTCCATGAAATGCGATTTCTTTCCAACAACTTAAACAGTCATACTCATAACAATGGGTCAGGATAAGAGGACAAAGAGGCTAAGATCAAGAGTTGCAGGTGTTATATTTGAGGGTGTTCATCAAAGAGACATAATCTGATAAGTTGATATTGGAATGCAAATAGAAAGGAAGAAAAAAAGGGAGAGAGATAGGGAGAAGGGAGTGAGGGAGAGAGGGAGGGAAGAAAGACGGAAAGATGGAAAGAAGGAAGGAATAGGTGGGAGGCATAGGTATAAATCAGACACTTGTCGGGGTAGAAAAAAGCTAGAAGGCATCCTCAAAAAATAGCAGATACATGATGACTCTTGTTCAAGAGTTAATGACATGTTTGTGAGATAGTGACTATCCAGTGTGGCTGGAAAGCAAAGATTAATGGGAAATGACAAAACAAACAAACAAACAAACAAAACAAGATCAAAGAGCTAATAGCATCCAGATACCTGAGCATGATATATCCAGTGAGGATCCCCATTTTATTCTGAGTGACAGGAGATTCCATTGGAAGATTGGCAGTGAGAAATGGCATGAACCCAGAGTTTACCAAGAGTCCTCATACTGTTATACATAGAGCACATTCCTCCTGAGACAGGCATGACAGCAGAGATCAGTATCTTACAAAGCTATGAGATACTCTGGTTGAAGGTGCAGATGACTTAGGTAGAGGCAATAGTAATAATATATGTGACCAGAAAATATAATATTTTGACTACTCTCTCAAGGTAGTTATGACATTATTTTTACTGATGATTTGAGTTTCATATACAAAAGGAAGAAGTCAAGAAAAGCCTAAAGCTTCAATTTGAGTCAGCCATACATTACTGGAGTAATATTTCTTTAATAAAATAGTGTAAGAATAAAAAGACTATATATAGATATAAGGTGTAGATGAAAAAGCCCTCAGTTCTGCTAAAGTCTTGACAGCTATGAGAATGGGTAAGATATCCCAAGAATAAAAGTTGATAGGAAAAAGACAGCATATCTAATGACTGAATGCCATAGCACTACAAAATTAAGCCCTGAAAAAAAATATATATGTATATACATGCAACATTATACAAACTCAACAGGTTATATTTTGGAATATATATGGAAATGCAAATTCATATGTATATGAAAAAACAATAAATGAAAAAAGAGGACATGTGTTTGAGGGAGAGTTGGGAACGGTATATAGGAGAACTTGGAAGGAGTAATTAAATTACCTTCCCCAAAATAAACAAAAACCTCACAGATTGAAAAGAAAAATGCAGAACAGAAATATAAACATTGGCCAAGAATAAATGTTGAGGAATGAAGCAAAATTAAAACTAAATTTAAAAAATGAGTTAATGCCTGTATGCTTGTCAAATGCTGAGTACAAATTATGCAAAATGAGAACATATTAGTGATTGGATTATATAATGTAGCAGTTGGCAACATGGGACTATGTTGACATTTTTGTAATATATTAGGAATTAAGAGTTCTTTGGATCTGGCTAAAAATTCAAGGGAGATAAAGTAGGTAGCACACACAGATAGTAATTTTATAAGCAAAAAAGACAAAGAAGTACTAATAATTCCAATAGTTTAGTCATAAATAAAATCAAAAGATTATTTTTATTTTAAATTTCTCTCCAATATATTTATACAACAATAAGAATGTGTATAATGTAGGGAACATGGTGACAATGCCAAAAATATGTCATAATTTCTGAAACAAAATCCTCAAGTAGATGAGACTGTGTGGGATTCAATGCTCCTGGAAAGCTTGACTTAGAACAAATAATCCATCCATTCGTCCATCACAATAGGATGTCATTCATGTTATTGCACACCTACATTCCCATAATTTAGGAGGCAACAGCAAGAGGACCAGTAGTTCTAAGCCAGCCTTGGCTACAAAACAAATCTGAACCTATCTTGATTGACATTTGAAATGAGACCCCCATCTGAAAAATTAAAATAGGAGACAGGGTAGAAAACCTAGTTTCAGATGCAAGTAGTATGTATGAACACATTTAGTCATATGAGCACCCCTATGTACTGTTTTAATTGGTCACTCTCCTACTGTTTAAAACATCTGTTTTCTTTTTTAAAGAAGAAAATTTTAGGCCATGTTGTCATACTGGGTTTGAAAAGTTGCCAAGCTATTGGGCAAGAAAACAAATCAAAATGATACCTGGAGAGAATGAAGCAGGGGTCCAGATGGCAAGAGTGAGCTGCAATCCAAGGCAGAGGGGAGGCAAAGCCCATCTCCCCTCAGGAGTTTGGGAGATAGCAGATTTTGATAAACTGGTGGCTGCTGATGGCATCAAAAGCTGTACTCTTAGCCATGCCTTTCCTTCCTTAAGAAATTCCCAAATCTAGTGTTTCTAACTTACAGAGAAATTCTGTGATTTTCCCAATAATCTTGCACTGTCTGTCTCCTTTTACAGTAAACTGGAACTTATTGCTGCCATCTAATAACACTGTACAAAATATCAAGCATTCATCAGAATTACTAAACAATACTGACAAATACATGGAGGCCTTAAAGAAACCCAATTAGATAAACCTAGCTAGTCTTTTCCATCCTTTCAGCTGCTTTCTTAAACCATCTGTAGATCCCCTAAAGCTGTAAGTACTACAAGGATATCAAGTGTTGTGCTTAGGATTTCAGTCATCACTGTCAGAGGTGGAAAGCTATTTTAAACAAATCTTACCAGAGAGTCTTGTAAATGGGTCAAGAAGGAAATAAGTTTCCCTATGATGAGCTGTATCACATAAACACTTCCAGAATATAAGGAAAATGCATCCATGGAGAAAGGACTAAATGTTATTCTATATGCACATATTCAACCAGTGAAGACCTAGAAAATAATGCATCATTTATAACTAAACACCAAGAAAAGTGAGGGAGCTAAATATGATTAAAGCCAATAATTACAACATAATCAGGGATATTTTAATTATGTTGTCATTTATTTCTCATATGTATTGTGTGTGTGTATGTGTGTGTATGTGTGTATGTGTGCATATATGTATATGTGTGTATGTGTATATGTGTGTATATGTATGTGTATGTGTGTGTCTGTATGTGTTTTTATGTGTGTATGTGTGTATGTGTGTGTTTTTATGTGTGTATGTGTTTATGTGTGTATGTGTGTGTATGTGTGTGTGTGTGTGTGTGTGTGTGTGTGTGTGTGTGTGTGCCTGTGGGTGTGCACATACAATAGGACATATGTGGATATCAGAAGACACCTTTCTGGATGGAGTGAGTTCTTTTCTTCTACCATGAGGATCAAGAGATGAAATTCAACTTCTCAGGCTTGGTGGTATCTTTACCCACAGAGCCACTTCATCTGCCCATGGAACAGTTTTTAACAAGTTGATTTATCTGTTAAAATCCATTTTCTATGCAAAGTCTTAATGTATGCATGGTATTCTCCAAGATGATCCAGATTTCCTAGGTATTATTTTGTTTTTTTTTTCCTGTTGGTGTGTTTAAACAAACTGAGCAAAAGCAATTTAGGGAGAAAAAGTTTCATTTTAGCTTATTCTTCTAGGTCACAGACCATCACTGAGGAAAGCCAGAACAGGAACTCAACAAGAAATCGTGGCAGGATGCTTCTTACTGCCTTGCCCATTGGTTTGTGCCTAGATAGTGGTCTTACATAGCCCAAGCCCACCTGCCTAGGGATGGTGTTACCCACAGTGGATTAAACCCTCCTGCCTCAACCATCAGATCCCTCACAGACATGGTCACAAGCCAGTCTGATCCAAGCAACTCTTCAATGGAGGTTCCTTCTTTCCAGGTGACTCTAGGTTGAGAGAAATTAACAACAACAACAAAAAGAAAAACAAAACAAACAAACAAAAACCTAACCATCATAGTCATATTCTAGCCACTCAGCAGCAAACACTGGACACTATAAACAGTTTTATCATTTCAGCACTAAGCCCTGTCTTCCATAAAACCTCTGGAACATAGAAAAAAAAGTTTAGTTACATACCTTCTTTGTCCTAGAGAGATGTAGAGAGAGACACACAGACAGAGGAGAGAGAAAGAGAGAAAGAGAGAGAGAGAGGAGGAGGAGGAAGAAAAGGGAGAGTAGAGGAGGGGAGGGGAACAAAAGGCAAGGGAGAAAAGGATAAAGGAGAGGAGGGGAGGGGAGAGTGTGGGAGGGGAGGGCAGAGGAGAGGAGACAACAATGTGTGCTCATGTGTATGAGAGTAGATGTGTGTTTATCATACATTCATGTCTGAAGATTAAAAGAGCACAGATGTCAGCCCCACTTTCCTCCTTACTTGTGATGGGGTCTCTTACTTGCTGCTGTGTGTGCCTGGCCTGCTGACTCAGGGACTGACATGAATTCTATTTTTGCCTCCCATTTTAATAAAGGAACACTGAGCTTAAAACTCATGTTATGATGTAAAACTTTACATGGGATCTAAACTCTGGCCATCATGTGTGTGACAAGTGCTGTACTCATGGAGTCATTTACCCATTGTTATAATTTTATAGCTGGTTTTAAGACTTTAAAAAAATGTGTTGTGGTATTTTTCCATGAAGACATCTTTGAGATAACAACACATAGGCTTTCACTGTATTTCCTAATCTGGTGACTGGTGGGCAGCTGCCTCACCAGTCTCAACAGATGCATCATGCCTTCAATCAGTTGTCCATTTTGAAGTAGCATGAATGAATGCACACTTTCAACCTCCTCTGGCCTGTCTGTTTCATTAGTTTTCACTTCCCTTCACATTATTTTCATGTCAAAGGTATTATAAAAATGCCTATGATGACAGAAATGATACTTTTCATCAAAATACAATCCATAAAGAGTAATTTTATAGGAATAATATTTTTTCATATCTTCTACCCTATAATCTTGGGTGTGGAGTGATTCCATAAAATCATGAAATAAAGCACCATGTCCCTCTAATGTGGTCCTAAGGCTACCTGTGACTCTCCCCTTGTTAGTGGTTTAGGGAGAAGTATTATTGTGTGAACAGTAAGCTTGGCCTTGTGAATAGAGAGAATTGGACATCAATATTAAGATTATACTGACAGTGAGACAAGCATTATTTCTAGGCAATATTGGAAAATTTTGCAAATGGTCACAGAGACGGTTCAGGACTCAGGAGTTAAAAAAACTTGTTCCTCTTAGAGAAGATCTGAGTTCCCTCAGTTCCCTGAATTTCCTTGCACTCACCTGTGGAGGCTCAAAACTGTCTGTGACTCCAGCTCCAGGATATCTGGCACCCTCTATTGGACCCAATGGGCAACTGCACTAACGCACGCACACACACACACACACACACACACACACACAATTCAAAAACAGTAATTTAAAATCTGTAGTCGCCGATCATTGCCAAACAGTTTTCCTGAGCCAAGCAATTTTTCCAAACATTTCTTCCCACTATTTCTACTTCTATATTAAAGGTTTTATAAATAAATTAGGATACTACAAAAGTATGCTCTTTTCAACTGTTTCTTGTGTTTAAATTCCACAAACAGAATTCTAAAATGCCTTAACTAATAAAATCTCTGGTAATACAATTATTTAGTGATTATTTGAACATTTCCCAGAACTACTCTTAGGAAAAATATTAGAATAGGACCTAGGTCCCCTAGACATATGTAACTGATGGGCATTTATCGTCATGTGGGTCGCTTAGCAAGCGGAGCAGGGACTGTCTCTGACATGGACTCTGATGCTGCTTTTTGACTACTTCCCCCTAACTGGGCTGCGGTGCATGGCCTCAATGGAAGAGGATATGCTCAGTCCTGATGGGATTAGATGTGCTGAGGTGGGATGGTACAGGTCCTGGGGCTCCTATTTTCTGAGGAGGAGGGAAGGGGGGAATAGGGGAAAGTGGGTGCAAGGGCAGGACCCAGAGGAGGAGAAGGTGGAGCCTATGATAGGGATGTAAAATGAATAAATAAATAAACTTAATTTTTTAAGAAAGAAAAAATATTGGATTCTATTTCCAATCTTCATTCTTCTCCCATCAAATACATGCATTTTTTTTTCCAAATTAAATCTGTCATACTCAGGCTCAACTGCCCCATCACCATTTTTTTACCAATAGAGTTTATACCTTTTGTTAAAAGACTGCCTTCAAAAGAAAATTCAGTTCCTACAAGCAATTCTTTAAACGAGGTCACCTTTCTTTAACTTTAAAGATAAATCTAAGAAAACTATATTTGGCCAGGCTGACTCAAATGGCAGACAAGAAAGGAAGCTGTTAGCGCTTTTGAGAGAGCTGCCAATAGTGATTGTGGTTCTGGGCACATGCTTCTGCTCACTTGAATTCATCACAGAGAAAACCATTAGGGAACCAGGTAGAAAGGAAAAAAAAAACTGCTAACATTTGATCATTTGATCTTCTCCGTAGTAACCTAAGCTAAATTCTATTTTTTAAGTACTTAGACTAAAACTTTTATCAGCAAAATGGTTTCTGTATTTCCAATACAAACTTGATTCTGCAAAGAGGTAATCTGATTTAGCTACTCCTACTATGCAGTCTGATTTCAATGTAAGAAATGGAAAACAGTGATTTATTATTTTCTTTAAAGATATAGCTTTTGACACAAATAAGAGTGAGCTTTTTCACACATACAATGGGCACAGTTCATTTGAAAATCAAACACACACACACACACACACACACACACACACACACATACAATCCAAGCATGCTTACACTTTCTTCTGATACTCTAAATTGGTGTTTGTAGGAAAGATTACAGACACATCTGTAAATATGTGTATATACCTGTAAATAGAGGTAAATACCTCTAAGGATACAATTCTGAAAAAAGTAAATACATGCTTGGATAGAAAACCAGAGACCCCCGTTTCATATACCTTTATCACACCAAAATACTCAAGTAATAATATTGTTCTGGTCATCTATTGATATAATATTGATTGTGTAGATGCTAGGAACCTGGACATTATTTTTCATGTATATGTAAGAACCTAACAGAACACTACATGCTCTCCATTAAGCACCATGCTTTGTTATTAAAGGAATGGCAACATAGTGGAAACACATACATAGATGTGTCTCAAGAACAAGCATGAAGAAGCACTCAGGAATGTTTTACAATTCCCAAGTGTGTCACCACATCTTCTGTATGACCTTCCTCATATGCAGCATTCAACAATAGCCACACTGTACACATTTCCCCAATGGACATGACTGTCATAGGATAAAGTTTCTATTATTCTTTACCTGGATATGTGTAGTTACAGAATCACCCTATAAAACTAAATCTATTTCTTTATTTTCCACTTATTGAAAATAGCTTTTTCTCAGCCAGGCAGTGGTGGCGCACGCCTTTAATCCCAGCACTTGGGAGGCAGAGGCAGGCGGATCTTTGCGAGTTCGAGGCCAGCCTGGTCTACAAATTGAGTCCAGGACAGCCAGGGCTACACAGAGAAACCCTGTCTTGAAAAACAAAACAAAACAAAAAAAAGAAAATAGCTTTTTCTCACACTTAATATATCTTGATTACAGTTTCACCTCTCTCTTCCTCCTTCCAGTTTCTCCCCAACTCCCCTCTCTGTATCCATATCCACCCTCTTTCTGTCTCTTACTAGAAAACAAACAATATTCTAAGAGAAAATAATAAAGTA
>CAJQZJ010004767.1:487672-519955 GCA_907164525.1 Lophiomys imhausi
AAAACCTTTGATACATGGGAATAAGAGAAAACAACAAGAACTAGAAGGAAAAGAGCTCAAGAAAAGGCACATGAAACATAAATACTGCACCTAGGAATTGCACAAAAACATTAACCAGGAAGAAGGATGAATGTGTGTGTGTGTGTGTACATGTGTATGTTTGATTATATATGTATACATTCATATATAATAAAAAGTAAAATTAAGGCAATTGAAATTTTAGAAAAACAAGACATTATGAGACAAGACCCTCCAAAGATGCCTTTGAGTTAGTTTCCTGCTGGTCGTCTACTGCTAGGCTTGCAACTTACCCTTAAAAGTTTGCTTCCCTGGTGATACTCCATTTGAGGAAACTAAATTTTTATTTACAAGTGGTTATCAATTGGAAATAGCTTCTGGGTTAGGCATGGGATCATGTGTCCACTTGTTTCAGCTCTAGGATATCATCTGGTACAGATCAGTACAGCTTCTGCGCATTCTGCCTCAGTCTCATTCAAATTCATATGTGCCTCAATCCTGTTGATTTGGATGGCCTGTTTTTTGTTTTGTTTTTTTTTGGTGTCCCCCAGTCCTTCTGGCTCTTACACTCTTTCTACCTCCTTTTCTGCAGAGATCCACTAGCTTGCAGGAGAAGAATTTGATGGAGACATCCAGTTTTAGGTCTGAGTGTTCAAATATTTCTCACTTTCTGCAGAATGTCTGGCGGTGAGTCATGTCACAGAGAATGTCTGTATTTGTTCCCATCTGCTGCAGGAGGAATCCTCTCTGATGAGAGTGGACCAAGGCACTGGTATATAATGATATACCAGAATATCATTAGACATGGTTGTTTGTCTGTCTGTCTTGTTGTTTGTTTGTTTGGTTGCTTGATTAGTTTGTGATTGGTTTGTTTTATTCTGCTATTTTTTTAATAATAGCATTTTATTTTATCCTAGGTCCCTAGGCTATCTAGTCTCAGGTTTCTTATCATCTAAGTAGTGTCAGGCATGGATTTTATATTGTGGAGTGGGCCTTAAGTCAAATCAGATATTGGTTGGTTACTCCCACAAGCATAGTGCCACCATTGCAGGAGTGTGAGGCCAAATTTAGATGCTTACTTTTTATCTATTTCCAAATGCATGTGTATTTTATTTCAGATCTGTGAAACAATTCCATAAAAAGAAATGCAGGCAGTACTTTGTCTTAGGTGTCTAAAAGCTCAGAAGCACAGTATGGTTGGATTTTGTATTTGATGCTAAAAACAAACTAGTTCTTCAGTGGATATCCACACTTAACTTAAGAGAACTCCCCTCATGGGAGATTTGAACATACAACATAATAACATATGAGATAATTATAAAAGCCACATTTTTTTATCATTTGCAGATTACCTAACATCACAATTCTCTTTTTTCTTAGTAAGTCCATTTCCTCTTTTATACACAGTTTATCTACAACTGCTCAAAAGTTTTCTCCCTTTTATGTTAAAATTAACATAAATTACAATTCCAGTTTTAATTAAAAACTCAATTTTTGTAAGTGATATACATTTATCATTATTCAGCCATATTAAAACAAATTATTTTGATGATTAGATAGGCATTTATGCAATTCAGCCATGTTAAAACATAAACCATTTTGAGGGTTGAATGGGTCTTTATACAATTCAGCCACTTTAAAACAAACTATTTTTGATGATTGGATGGGTTTTTATACAACCATGCTTAAAAGGATCTGTGGCTTCAGTCCTGTCTGTGTGTTAGATGTCATTTCATACTGTATTACAATGACATTGAGTTCATCCCAGATAAATCTCTTGCATGAACCCCTGAAACTGCTATTTTAAAATTTCTCCTCAGGGAACAGTAATACAAAGACAGTATTGACAAAAAAGTGGGGACATCAAGAACTCCCAGCTGATCAAATTGATTATGTAAAGAAATTGAAGCAAAATTGTCACATCTGTGTTATGTTTATATCACATTGCACTTGCAGTTATAAATCAGGATCAAATGTTAAGATTCCATGGATGTGAAGTCATACAGAGTTAGCTCTCTTTGCCAACAATAAGTAGGCTCACAGAAAGGAATTCATTCATGGTGATCTTCACTGTCTCTCTGTCATAGTGTAAACAATCTATGTAAGTATATATGAAGAATTAAATGCATATCTAGTGTTTCAAATATTTATATGCCTTCCTAAACTTTAAGTGATTTCTAGCAAATAAAAGCCATGAATGTGCCTTAGGAAAATCTTGTCTGAGATAATGACTCCTCACTAAAGAAAGAAACTTGAAATTGAAAATTATACATGATTTCTAGATGGCTGTAATGCTTATTTAGATTATAAATAAAAGTATATTTATGAATTAAAACAGATTGTTGAACATTTAAAATATATCTAACCATTCAAAACCCTGCTCTACCTCCTTTTCTCCAGTTCCATTCATTATTCTGAATGAGAGTATTCTGTAGACAATATCACATCTCCTCTATAGTATTATTATTTCTAAGTTCATAAATTGGAATGATTCAGAAAATTGCTGTCAATAATGCAAAGAGTAAGGAGTTGATAAAAGCTCTGTACTTGAAAATTTTTATGTGTGCCTGTGAGAAATCTACTGGAACTCATCGATATTTTTCCAGTTTGCAGTAGGAGGCACATTACCCCATCACTAGAGAAGCAGAGGACACAGTCTCTAGTATTTTCCTCTTACCCAGCTCCAGACAGAAGTAGCAGCTGTACAGAGGGCTTCTACCATGACAAAAATCTCTACCCTAGGTTCTCCAAGAGAACCTCTCATGTAAGACAGGTCACACTCCATAAACTTACAGATATGTACACACATACACACAGGCACAGACACAGACACACTCACTCACACACACACCACTCATATACACTTTCTTTTCCAATTTCTTTAATTCTTAATGTTCTTATTGGGACTTTATTAAAACCTAAGTATATTATTTTGTTGAAGAAATAGTCAAAATGGAAAATTAGAGATTTCAGTTAAGAACTGATCTTGAGATAAAATGTATCAGTTTATGGAAATTTCCTTTTCTGTTCATTGTCTGAGGTCTAATGAAATATAACAATGAATATATTATTTATATATGTTGCTAATATTTCATACCCTTTGAAAGTGCATTAAACTATTCTGAATTTGACAGGCACATTAATTAAAACAGTAAAGTACATTTTCTGCATGATAATATGTTAATAAGTTTCACATTATGAAATGTGTAATATTAGTTTTGTAATGGGAAGAAATGGAATGATATGAAAATAAAAATATTAGCTGGATCAGTGAGTGCCATTTTGCTTTCATAAAAATTAAAATGATGATAAAATATAAACTTTAAAAATGAATATTTTCAAAAGAATTATGTTTTATAAGATAACATACAGAATATTTTTCATTAAGATTTTTTATGCCTTTAGTGTTGAAGTTGGAGCTGAGTTAAGAGAATTGATAGAATTTCCATTAGGTATATACTTTTGCATGTGAGTGTATATTTAGGTTTCGCAGCATAGATACTCAAGAAAGTTTTAAGGAAATTTTCTTAATACATATATTTATTCTTCACAAACTATGTAGCACATGAGAAGTCTACATTTGTTCCCCACAGATCTAGAGGCTGAAAAACCATGATCAAACCAGCATTGGATTCATTGCTAGACACAGGCTATCTTCCTTCTGTGAGCTCTTGCTACATGGTGTTTCACTCTGTATCTTCCCATGGATGACAAAGACAAAGAAATTCTCTTAGCCCCCCTGGACATTGATGCTACTCCTGTGGATAAAGCTGTCATGACTAATGATTTTCCCAAGGATCTTCCAAAGATCGTACCTATATTATCACCCTGGATCATCAGATTTCTATTCATAACATTATGACTTACAATATGCAATCCATCAAAAAGATGAGCACAGAAAATCAGAGAGTAATCTTTAAAAGAATCAACAACGCTGTGAGACCTTGGAATTGTGAGAGGTAACTAAAGTGTGGATTAAACAGAATGAACAGCAGGAAACTGGTTTCTCTACTGTTCTAAAAAGTTTTTTTTTTTTTTTAATGCAAAAGCAAGGGGATTTATTGTTCCAACACCCGTGGCTGACATGTGTGGGGTCATCTGCACCTGAGGGAGAGGCAACCCAGAACTCACACGGCTTTAGGATTATATATGTTTTGGGGAAGTTTTCAGCAATAGCTTAATCATTGTTGTACATTCCTGAGGGAGGGATTTTACCTTGAGAATCAGGAACTTTGGTCCTGGTGTTTGCTCAAAGAGAGCTTCCTTGGGCTAGGCAGTTGTTTGCTCAGGGAGTTTTCTAACCCTGGGGGTCGGGTGCATCTTGGAATTTTTGCAAGCCATTTCCCAAGGATGGCAGTTGGGGGTGGTGCTGTAACAATGCAATGAGAAGGTCACTGATAAGGTCAGGGCAGTGGAATTGTGCAAACTTTTGCTCAGCTCAGGATGGGGGCCTGAGTTTAAAGTCTATCTTTTCATTTCACCCTTTTCCTTGTAACTACTTCAATCATGAAGCAGCTAAGCCTAATTCTTTTCCTTTGTGGAAGGGATTCCTCCCCATTCTCTTGAATCTGTTCTAATTATAAAGCTTTGAAGTAGCATCTCAGCCTACTAGGTGGGACAATGGATGGGGTGTTCTCTTCTGTAATTACTTCCAGCTGTCACTGGGGCCTTGTAACCAGGGCCCAGGAAGGCTGAAATGCTAGTCAAAGGCTGGGCAATGGGGCATCTATTAGAAGCATCTGATCACTCTAACTGAAAGACAGGGAACAATCATATCGGCTGGACTGGTCCAGATCAACTTTCAGGAGGTCCATGGCTCAGCAGCTTGTAGTCCATGGGTGATCTCTGGATAGAATCTATCAGCCAGGTGAGAATCTGATGAGTATCTCACATAAATACATATGTCCACACTTCATAATGAATGTGTGGTGTTATTTGACATTCTTTCTTGACTGCATCTTCCACGTTTCAGAAAAGTACATTACAAATTCTGGGATTTTGGTTGTTTGAAGAGGTTGGTTATTGACATGTAGGATTTGGGTTGTAATGAATTATGCTTATGCTTCATTAGGATGAGTTGGTGGTTGGAGAAGAAAAGAGAAATTTACTTTTAGTGTGAAAATTCATGTGGAGCTACTACTGATGTGCAGCAAGCAATAAGCTCAGGTGAAAAGTATCAGCTCACTCTGTGTCTTGGTGGTGCTGTAATTCAAATATATCTATAGCCTGAAGGTCAAGATATAGAGGGATGCAAAGAAAACACAAAAGATTAAACAAACAAGGGATATTGTGTTCTTTAACAGACTCTTAACTGACATTTACTGCATAATAAACAAAAAAATGGGGGGCAATATATGGAATAAAACATATAAGAAAACATTCTACTTAAAGAATGTTTTGAGTTCTAATTACAGTGAAAACTCAGACAGCCAAAAGATTGTACAACAGTCTACTTGGTGCCCCAAGGGACACTTTCCTAAATTGAAATACAAGGCAGCTGCTTCAAAGGTTTTTGACATGGCATAACCACTTGTGAGTGTCTACATATTTCTTCAAAAATCTAGTATCTGATACTATTTTGAAAGTAGCTTTATTCCTTTTTAGTTTTATATATTGAATTTTAGTCTTGTTCACTCTATATTCCCATCCCTTATCCCCCACCCCTCTCCTGCAGGAATACATCTCAACAAGACCTCTCATAATTCAATGTGAGACCCACATATTGGATTTCCTTGCCTAAGCAAAGACAGAGCATTATTTACTGGAGCAAGGTCAACTTATCTGTGGCTTCATTCCTGAAGAAAGTGTGTAACAGTAAATTTTTATTTATCACTCATATATTTATTAATACCTAACAATTACCTAACAATTGTCTATAAAATTCCTAAATCCTAAACCCAAACCCTAACTCTGAAACATAGCACCTAAAACTTCGTAGCACCTATAATACAAGCATTTAACATTAACCTAAGGTTTCTCAAAAGGATATTTTTCTCTGAGGTGGTAGGTCCTGATGGATGGCTGGTCTTCATACAATTTTCCAGTTTTAAAGGCTCTTAAAGTCTCTGAATTTGTTCATCACCTTTGTGGTCTTAAGACCAATTAACATATGAAAGTTCCCCAGGAGGTTCAGGCTCACCTATTCAGATGCTTATGGCCTGCAAAGGCCTGAAGTCCAGGAGATCTGCAGTGTCTAAGCACTCCCTAATCTCAGGGACAATCTGTCTCCTCCCCAGACCCTAAACTGGTCAATGTCTGAGGGTGAAACTTTCTGATGAGATTTCAACTCCTGTTTTTCCTCCAGTGAAGGAAAATGTTGTTGAGTGAGTCGGGAACAGGAGAGAGAGAGAGTCCGACCTCCATCCACGTGAATCCTGCCTTAAATATCTTCACCTGTCAGGCAGAAGCTTTCCTGCCCATTTCAAGTTATGCCCCTAGGCTTGGTCTTTTTCAAAAAAGCTTTTTGCAGAGGGGTGTGAATTCACAGGTGGTCCAGATGTGGGCAGGTGCCTCAGGATATGTCATTCAGATGCTTTTCGCAGAGAGCTGTGAAATGACAGGAGACCTCCGGAGGGCAGGCACCTCAGGGGGGAATGTCCTATCCCTAGCCCTAAAATCAAAGAGGTCCCGGTCCTTGGAGAGTTCTCAAGAATATGTCACTTCGGATGTAAGTCTTTTATCTTAAAACTCCAGCCTTATTCCAAGTTCCCTATGTTATATATGCTAACACTAAACCTACCACAAAAGTGACACTTCCTTCCTCAACAACTTTAATTGTTACTTGTCAATAGTTCCCATGGGTAAGATGTGAACTCACAGCACATCCCTAACCAATAATGATGAAATGCCCAGTATTTTACACATAACAACTGCCCTAAGTTCATTAATGCAATGATTATGTCATTTCCAGAAGACATCTTTTTTTGGTGCATGCCTTTCTACATTGGCTCTTACTAACATTTTATTTGATGCAATTAAATAATTCATACTTTTGTTGAGAAAGGAAAGATAACAACAAATAGGTTAAAACATTAGCTACACCATCTGGCAATGGGTAAAGAGACACCTTGTTGATGGTATTGAAGGGAATGAAAATTATTAAGAGACCCCCTAAGTCGGCAGTAGAGCCAGGCCAGCTGCCAGGTCCCAGGAATTTAGCTGACCATAAAAAGGGTGGAACCAAGAATGAAGGTCAATCGGGCCCCGGGCCCCCAGGGTTTCAGGAACTGGCTGACCACAAAGTAGATAACAAAACAAGATTAGATTCATTCCTGAGAAAAACAGATGTAGGATGTTTCCTGCTGACTAACTAATGGGCTGGTACATTCCACCTGTATTTCTCCTCCCCGCTTGGGTTGTGGTAATCAATGGGCTGGGCTGGTACTTTCCACCTGTAATTTCCCCCACCCCCTTAATCTGTGGTGCTCCCCTATAAACTACTCTACTCTCCACCAAATCGTGGTCGTGACTCCTACCCCTGCATGGGATACGAGTGGCGCCCTCAGTGCACTGAGCCCCCCCCTTCCCTCCCCCCGAAATAAACCTCTTGCGATTGCATCAAGATGGTCTCTTGTGAGTTTTGGGGCGTCCGTGATATCCTGAGCATCGGGTGAGGAACTTCCCTCTCCTGGGTCTTTCAGTATTATTCTTATATCAGTCAGGGGCAGAGGAGATGGGGGTCCTTTGTTCATCCTAGCTTGATGCTTGACATGTTGACTGAAGCTGCCTTATTCCTAGGACACATAAAAATCAAATTAAATCAAACCCAGGCAGAATAGCATAGGATGAGGAATACAGACAGAAACCTGTGGACTGTCATATCACCCACAGACCTGCCCTCCAGTGCATAGCACAGGCGGGCCACAGATACCTGCTTTCTGCCATGCCACAGAGCACAGATGGAGGATGTCACCCAGAGGCCCACCAGCCACATGGCCAGCCTGCAATGGGAGCCACCATAACATATGAGTATGTAATGGTCAGATGGGAGAGAAAGAGAAGTGGATCAGTTTGAACATTATGAAGAGAGATGAAACTGGAGACTCAAGAGTAGAGATGAGTGGCCTGTTGTAAGTGGCCAACCCTGACACCTGGGTCCATAGTGAGGTCCCAGTCCAAGCTGCAACTGAAGGCCATGTATGAGTTTGTGGCTGAGCGGTGGCAGGGGTTGGTGACAATGTCCATAGCCACTCATATGACATGATTTGTTGTAGTCTCAGGGATAAAACTGTCCCCTCTGCCTGTGACAATCTAGAGAACTGGCCCTGGGGTGTGCTGGGGAGAGAGAAGGTGAGTTGGCTCTGTCCCTTCCTGACCCTAGTACTTGAGAGATCAGGTCCTGAACCTCATCTGGGCAGCACAGTAGAGCTGGACCTCATGGAGGGGGTACAAGTGAGCCAGCCTTTTGAGGGGGAGAATGCAGAAGAGCTGGACCAGCCCCTCATGGGCTGCAGCACTTGGGGGAGTGAGCCCTACACCTTGACTAGGCAGCAGAGTAGAGATGAATCTGAAGGCATAGGTGCTTATGAGCTAGCCCCTAGGGCATGAGATCAGGAGAGTTGATCCTGCTTCCTGCAGATGCCAGCATTGGGTAGCCTAACCACAGTAGTGCTGGAGAGCTTTCCCTGAAGGTGAGGATATGGGAGAGCCCACAGGCTACCTAGCTCAGCTATCACCCAGGCCCAGATCCAGGGCTCTGAATTGGTCCATCCAAAATCCTATATAATCTGCAAATGGTTGGGACACATGGAGGGGCCAGTCCTGTTGTCCCATAGCTGCAGGATCTCCATGACCCAGGGCAACAAGAGGATAAGTGGGAAGTGATCTGATAAGGATCTAATATTGATGGTGTCACAGAAGCCAGAGAATGAACATTTGCAAGTGAAGATTTATGGACAGAGGGACGTACTGTGGGGGCACACTATGACACAGGACAGCTTTCAAGATGAGATGTTTTCTCTGTACTTTGTTTTTGTTCTTGTTTGTTTCTTTGTGTGTTTGAGTGTTTCATTTTGTGGAGGGAGGTTACAAGGGTGAAGGGAGGATATGAGGGGACGAGATGATCAGGACTTGGGTGCATGATGTGAAATGCACAAAGAATCAATAAAAAAGGGTTGTTTTTTTTTTTTAATAGTTACTATTTGTTAAGACAGACTGACATTTTCTCATGTGCTGAAGTGGACTTGGTCATTTTCATTAAGCTCCTACCTTCTTTCCCAGAAAGTTATTAGTGGGAAATACAAAAGTCTAGCTCTTTATTTAAATCCCAATTTGATATTTTTAGATTTTTTTTTAATTAGCAGATATCATTTCTTTCTGTAAAGAGCCATAAAATTTGTGGAAATATTCAGTCATGATACATTTTGAATTAGATAATTATAACCTAAGTTAATCTTTTGTGTGATTTACGAATGTAACCAAATGATGTGAGAACATGAAGGAAAGAGTGATGATTTGGAAATATCAGTGTTCACGCACTTTCTGGGAAATAGTCTTTGCTGAAATTTCTGTTGTACAGGCTGCAAAAAAGCAGCCCTTATTAAAGCACCCATGTCAGGCCCATCCCCTCTGCACCCAACCTCCCTTGTGCCATTTCTGCCTGCAAACCCAGACCAAGACAGCCATCTGGCACCACCAGGTGAAGTCCTCCTCTCATCCCTTTGCCTGCTTGGTCATGCGGGGCAGATCACAAGGCCCTACAGACACCCCCTTCCCCCAGGGAGCCATCGGAGACCACCAGGAGGCCCCTTCCTACCCCCTTGCCAGCCTGGTTGCACAAGCAGATCCTATACCCTTGCTGTTGGCCCCCTGCCCTCCGTACCCCATCTCCTAGGCACCATCTCTGCCTGCAACCCCAGACCCAGGCAGCCACTGGGAAAACCAGGTAAGGCTCCATCCCTAACTCTTTGCTTGTCAGGTCCCTCAGGCAGGCCCTACAGGAGTATGATCTCCCCACTCCCCTCTGGACCCATTCTCCGATGGATCATTTCTGCCTGCAACCCAAGACCCAGGCGGCAATCTGGGACCAACAAACCCAAGTGGCCATCAGGAACCACCAGACCCAGGCTGTCATCAGAAACCACAAGGAAGTCAGCTGCCACCCATGTAAGCAGAGGCCTACTGGCATCTGGGCCTACTAGCTCTACCTACATTCCCAGAGGTCTACTACCATCAGGAACCACTAGGCCCACCAACCCCAGGACCAAGCAAATGGCTAAAGGATAGTGTAGGAACACAAGATTGTCTCTGGTTGTGTTTTCTTTATTGTTTCCATTTCCAATTTTAAGTATTGAACAATTTTATATGTTTTATATGTTTCCTGCTCCGATTTGGTTGCCTTTGTCTGCCAATCTTTCAAATCTTTCATAGCCTTGTCTCTTTTCCATTCATATTTGTCTGAATTGGCTTTGAGGTCTCTAATGGAATTCTCCATTGCTTTCATTTTTAAAATTGAGGATTCTTCAAATTCTTTCAGGAATTTAATTTCTTCTTGTAAGGACTTTATTATTTTCCTAAGTATAGATTTGTTATCATTTTCATGTGGTTCAACTGTGGTAGGATGGTTAAGGCGTGCTGTATTAGCATTGCTGTATTTTGTTGGAGTCATATTTCCCTGATTTTTTGTCATATTTCTTCTTTCACTGACCTTTAACCATATTGTTGTCCTTAACTGATTGTTCCTAGTGTCTTCTGGACCTGGTGCCAAGTATGGAGTTTGGTGTAGAGGCCATATAGTCTTAGTGGTCTGTAACTCAACACAAGCTAGGTGGGGGCTTGTGTGGGAGATATATTTCAGTGGGGCCCCCTGAAGTTCATCCATTCCAGGTGTGTCCCTACTGGTAATTGAGGTGGAGGATTTGGTGGGATGTGTTATTCAAGCCTGCAGGGTCTGGAGTTCTAGCAGCTCTTCCTGTTTGGTTTCTATCTTGATGACCTATCCATTGTTGTGAGTGGGGTGTTCAAGTCTCCTACTACTAATGGGTGGGGATCAATATGAGGTTTAAGCTTTAGAAGAGTTTCTTTTAAAAATGTTTGTGTGGCCTTGTATTTGGGGCATGGATGTTCAGTATTGAGATGTCATTTTGATGAACTTTTCCTTTATTGAGGATGTAGTGCCCTTCCCTATTTTTTTTTTATTAACTTCACTTGAAAGTCTATTTTATTTGATATTAGGATGGCTACTCCAGCTTGCTTCCTGGGCCCATTTGCTTGGAAACTGCTTTCCTAGCCCTTTACTCTGAGTGAGCATCTATCTTTCTTAGTGAGATATTTTTCTTGCATGCAGCAAAATGATGGGTCTTTTTTTATGGATCCATTCTGTAGGCCTGTGTCTTTTTTATTGGGGAGTTGAGTCCATTGATGTTGATGGATATTAATGACCAAAGGTTGTTATTTCCTGTTATTTTGATGTAGGTGGTGGTTGTGTGTGTGTTTTGGTTTCGTAGCAGTGCAGTTTCTTGTTTCCTCTGTTTTCTTGGATGTAGTTATCTTCTCCGGGTTGGAATTTTCCTTCTAAGATCTTCTGTAGGGTTGGATTCATGGGTAGATACTATTTCAAATTGGTTTTGTCATGAATATCTTGTTTTTTCCATCTATGTTGATAGAGAGTTTTGCTGGGTATAGTAGTCTGGCTGGGCACCTATGTTCTCTCAGGGCTTGTAGGACATCTGTCCAGGCCCTTCTTGCTTTTAAAGTTTCTGAGGAGAAGTCAGGTGTAATTCTGACGGGTCTGCCATTGTATGTGACTTAGCCTTTTTCTCTTACAGCTTTTAATATCCTTTCTTTGTTCTGTACATTTGGAGTTTCAATTATTATGTAGTAAGAGTAGTTTCTTTTCTGATCTAATCTATTTGCTGTTCTGCAGGCCTCTTTGAATATTACTGGCATCTCTTTCTTTAGGTTTGGGAAGTTTTCTTCTATGATTTTGTTGAATATGTTTCCTGGACCTTGGAGTTCGGAGTCTTCTCTTTCCTCTATGCCTATAATTCTTAGGTTCCATCTTTTCACTGAGTCCTTTATTTCTTGGATGTTGTGGGTGAGAACTTTCTTAGATTATTTTCTTTGGTTGTTGTACTGATTTCTTCAATAGGATCTTCCATGCTTCAGATTCTGTCTTCCATTTCTTGTATCCTATTTTTGATACTCATGTCTGTAGTTCCTGTTTTCTTCCTTTGACTTTCCACCTCCAGTATTGTCTCTGCTTGTGTTTTCTTTATTGCTTTTACTTCCACTTTCAAGTCTTGAACAATTTTGTTTGTTTTATGCATTTCCTGCTCCTATTTGCTTGTCTTTGTTTACAAATCCTTCAGATCTTTCATTGCCTTGTCTCTTTCCCATTCAAGTTGGGCTACGTTTACTTGGAGGCCTCCAATGGTATTCTCCATTACTTTCATTTGTAAAATTGAGGTTCTTTAAATTCTTTCAGAGATTTAATTTCTTCTTGTAAGGACTCCGTCATTTTCCTAAGTATAGATTTGTCATCATGTTTATGTGTTTCAGCTGTGGCGGGATGTTCAGGGCTTACTGTGTTAACCACACTGTTTGTTGGAGTCATATTTCCCTTATTTTTGTCTGTTTTGTTCTTTCGCCGACCTTTAGCCATCTCGTTGTCCTAAGCTGCTTGTTCCTTATGTCTTCTGGACCTGGTGCCAAGAAGGGAGCTTTGGTATAGAGTTTGTATAATCTTGGTGGTCGATAGCTTAACACAAGCTAGGTGGGGTCTTGAGATGGGGATGGGTCTCGGTGGACCCTCTGAAGTTCACCACTTCCTGTTGTGTCGCAACTGGGGACTCAGGTAGGGGATTGGGTAGGATGAATTATTCCAGCCTGCAAGGGCTTCGGATCTAGCAGGTCTTCCTAGTGATGTTGGTGGGGCTCAGAGGACCACGGATTGTAGGCTAGAGCTTCAGATCTCTTGCTGCTCGCTGAAGGTCAGGTCTGTGGTCATGGTCCCCCCAAGCTTCTTCTACGTGGTCCCCCATGCACCAATGTGCCTCTCGGCCATAAGCAGTAAGCCCTTGTAGTCTGTATCATTCGGGCAGTGCACAAAGGCACCAAGAAGGGGCAAGGTCCACTGGCTCCAATATGAACAATACAACCTGTCGGCTGGGCTTGGACTCAGTGGACTTCTGCAGCCATATTACTTGACCACCTGGCTTTCAGCCTGCTCTGATATTACCATTTCAGTGGCACTACTGGTCCTCTTTAGGTTTTTGGAGTGACCATGTGAATGCTGGGTGCTCAGGGATCCAGGAGATACCTCTATCTAGAAGTTGGGGCTGCCTCCCAGGGCCCTGCAGTGATCAGAACTACAGGTCACTGCACCAGTGCAGGAAAAGCAGCCCTCAGCCCTGTCTGGGTGCAATGTTCTTCCACATGATTGTATAACCAGCAGAGGGACCTATATGTCCAACACCTTTCTGGGTAAGCCCCAATATGCTTTTGTCTCTCAGACCACCTCTCCTCTGGAGGTAAATCTTGATGATCCTGCAGTTCTCCTGTTTGTAATGCCAGCATGGTTGCTTGGTGCTCCGGAAGCTGGTGAGTAACCCTGTCTGGGGTTCAGAGCTATGTGTTTGATATTTGAGTGGCTCTGTGCCCAGCCTCTGTTCCGCACCAGGCTCCATGCTAGCCTCTGCTCTTTGAGGTTGGCCTCTGCTTTGGCACCTGGATCTGTGCTATGTGCTGCTGGCCTCCGTTCTGGGAATGGGTCTCTGACCCACGCTGTTGGCCTCTGCTCCAGGTCCCGGCTTCTGTTCCACACTGCTGGCTTCCACTCTGGGTCTTGGACCTCTGCCCCTTGTTTCTGGCCTCTGCTCTGTGCCTCGGGTCTGTGCCCTGTTCTGATGGTCTCAGTTCTGGTGCCCAGGCCTCTGCTCCACAGCTGGTAGGTCTGTTTCCCTGAGTGTCTAGTAGACCTGCCCAGGTACCCCCACTAGTCCTTGGGTTTGTGCTTCTTGGGTTGTTGCTCAGCTTGTTTATATTTCTGCGATATTGTAGCTGTTTTCCCTGTGTTCAAAATGTGTCCATGCCATCTGCTGCCATCTTGGATTCTCCAGTTACCCTATTCATATAAGCAAATTGTTCAATACTTCTTTAATAACTTGTCCTCTCTACCCTCCAAAAGTATTAAGTACTTCTTTTATGTGTGGTTATAAAAAAAAACACAACAAGACAGCTCATCTTGCCTGAACAGTCTCCATGTTTATTCATTGTCCACATCAGACACAGTAATATTTCCTGATAATATTGTGTGGTGAGTCTTCTAAAACAAGCTATCATGAAGCACTGTGGAAGCATTGTTTATGTTAATGTCAGCAAAGGTAAATTGTTTGTGGATATCTATATTTTTATGTTCAGGCTTCTAATAATATTCATTATACACACAATAAAATTTGGGCATTTAAGGACCTGGAGTTTCCCTTTCCGATAAATCTTGGAATATAAATAATATATACCAAAATATTGATTTGGGTAAATTCGATTTATATATTTGTATAAATCAACATTTTAAAGTATATATAACACCAATCTTTGGTTGGGGTAATAAGTAATAAGACTGTTTTAGAAGAAAATATTTTATACCATAGCCTTTGTACCTCTTAGGACAAAAAAAAATTTAGTATTAAACTTTGAAATATTTTGAAAGTTCCTCAAAGACTTATAAACTGTGTTTTTCTGTTTGACAGAGAGATAGAGTGAGTTAGTTGTATTATGGTACTGTGACAAATGGATTTTCTTCTAGTGTTCTTTTGAAACAGAAAGGTCACTCCAAAATATATTTCTAAAATTCTCACTCAGCAGTATACCTTGGAGAAATATCACTTTCATAACTAAGGTAAAGAGATATTTATAAATCTCAAGAGTCAAGCAGTCTTACTATAACAGATCTTGGTAAAGAATCCCTCTCTCTCCTCTCTCTTCTTTTTTTCTCTCCCCTATGGTTTTGTTGTTGTTGTTGTTTGAGTCTCGAGTTTATGAGACAGACAAGACTTGAAGAATAGGATAGTTCAAGGGCTAGAGATACGCTTGTTGGCAGTAGTCTAGCTTCCAAATCACAAGGCCTTAGATTCAATTCCCAGGATTGCAAACTTGACATGGTGGCACATGGTTAGAATCTCAGTCTTTGGAATACCAGAGGCAGGAAGATCATACAGTCAGGGTCATCTTTGGTCTATATAGTGAGTTCCATTACTGCCTGGAATATCTCTGGAATTTTGTGGTTAAGGAAGGAGGGAAATCTAGACATCAAAATCATCTTATGTAGCTGGTATGAGATCTTGTTATGTTCCATTTATATACTGTCTATCCTATTTCTTAATAGAGTTCATTTTCATCTTAGAAAAACTAAGTAATTCTTACTGTGAGCTTGAAGGAGTAAAGTCAAATACAAAATAAACTTGAATCCAACCTCTCTGCCTGGTCGCAGTGTCAGTGGCACAATGTCTGCTTTAAGCTGCTATTCAGATCAGAGAATCTGGGTCACAATGCTGAGAAAACAACTCAGTTTAAAGAATAAATTCTTTGAAAACAGAGGAAAGATGTTCCCTACTTAGCCCACATTTCTGTAATCCAAGTTTGGGTTTTTTTTTTTTTTTTTTTTTTAATGCAGACAATATGTTAAATGATGCTTTCTAACTCCTTTCCTTTCCTACCCTCTCAAGCTTTGAAAAATAGTTATTACATTTATTTGTAAGGTGTGTATGTATGTGTGTGTGTGAATGTGTTTGAGTGTGTGTGTGTGTGTGTGTGTGTATGTGTGTGTTTACTTGCATGCCAGAGCACATGTGTGGAAGTCATGGGTTAATCTGCACAAATCCATCATCTCCATGCATCATGTGTTTCCTAGAGAAAAAAAAATGTAGTGGTCAGGCTTGGCAGCAAATCCCTTTACCCACTGAGCCATTTTGTGGATCTCATTCAAATTCTTTGCTGTACTAAGTTTCCCAGGTCTTTCATAAAGGAGCTACACTGATAATTACCATAATGGCAAACAGAGAGGAATCCTAAAGGCCTATATAGGCCAATGTAATTCAATATTTGTTGTCATTATAGTCATAGTCCAAGAGTTACAACTTCTGAATACACAATGTTTTCAGTAAACAGGCTATATCTATAAAATCATTGTGAAAAGCATATTTGTACAGCAAAATCTTAATTTGTAGAACTATCATACAGTAGGTAAATAATCCAAACAGATTAATAGCAATAATTCTGTTGGCTCCTACATTCCCAGGTGGAAATTAATCCCAGCCTGACATTACCAAGGAAAGTAATCAGGAACTATCAGTTTGTGTAGAATCTAAGTCCTGCATGTATGCACCAAAAATGAAAAGTTTTCTAATTAAACATACCATTTATGATCACACAGCTGCTCCTTTTTACTTCCCATAATGTGCTTTGATCTTGACAGCAGGAGTATGGGAGTCCATAGTATATTTCCCAAAAAGATTATGCTTGGCTGCAGGTGGTGAAGGAATTACCAGCTTGATGAGAGTCAAAGTACCTTAAAGCACAACTCAAGAGAGAATGAGAATGACAAGGAAGATGTGGAAGAGGAAGAGGAAGAGGATGAGGAGGAAAGAATGTGAAATTTCCAAATGCAGGCAGAAATTTCAGATATTTTGCAGGTGTCTCTGAAGGTGTTTTAAAGGTGTTTTGGACTTTTTCTCCTACTTTTTGCTAATCAGCAGAGGAGCAGAGCTGACCAACTGGATGACATGTATTCAGAAATGTCCAGGTCAAGAGATACCTTTGAGTGGAGTTTGGGACAGCACAGAATGACCACCAAAACAGTTTAAGTAAAAAATGGGGGCAAGGGAAGAGGAAGAATAAGTTAATCCCAACTGTATGGATGCAGCAAAGAAAACGTAGGGAATCACAAATTTCCAAGACCTATGAGGTGGACATGTCATATCTCTACATTGTCACAAGCTGTCAACTGAAATGAAACCTTATCATAGTGATGTAAAAGTAGGGAGAGAAATTATAGGACATGCTAAATGCTTCTTCCTAGCTCAGTTCCACTAGATGGCTAATCAAATATTAAACTAACTTCATTGAAATAAGGAAAGAGTAGGGAAAGGAAACCCTTCGATAAATAATTCAATTTTTTTTTTAAGTGTAATTAGTGTAAAACTTTTTCTGGTGTTTCTTCTCTTTTTTTTCCTTTTCAAATTTGCAAGCTTTGCAAAGCTGAAATTTGCAGTTTTATGTATTATACTTAGTATCTTAATATATGAATATTAACAAGAATATTAACGTATAACTTGTAATATATGTAATGCATCTCAAAATATATGGAAGCAATACCAAAGAGAATGAAAGAACCAGAAAAGCACGCCTTTCTATAATACATCACATTACCATGAAAAACAACCCTTAAGCAAGGAAGAACTCTAGAAGGAAAGATGGCACTCTGGAGCTCTCTATGGGGAATGAAGTATCCTCAGAATTCGTGTTTTACTTGTGAATCTTCAACCTAAAGAATCACATTCCATATTAGTACAAAAATATGAAAACATGCCGTGTGTCTGTCACCATGTCAAACACTTAGCCTTATTAGTATCACTCTCTTTATCCATGCTAGAAGGCAGGGATTACAATCCTCACTTCAGATATGAACTTAAAGACTCTACATGATTAAGTCATTTGCTTCAGGCAACACAGGCAGTGAGCTGTGTTGTAAAGGTTTAATCCCAGTTTGTCTGACATGTGTCCTCATCTCTTGAAGACATGCTCATATTTATCTGATAGGACTTCACATGGAAAAGCAGAAAAATTCAAATTCCACTAATTTGTCAGTTCATAAAAATCAAAAAATTGTTTTATTTTGAACTATGTATAAATTCTAAATACTATTTTTTTTTGCAATAAAAAGCTCTCTGTGAGTAGCTGAGTAGAGGCCTCAAGCACTATTTTTCTGGCGCATGCACTACAAGTATTTTTATGTTTCTTACAGGTATTTAACTTCAAAGGGTACCAAAACAGATCATCACAGTCTAATAAAATCTCAGGGCTTTCTCATAAAGTCCTTCACAGAATCTTTATGTTTTTATAAACTTCTTATTTTTCCATAATTTCTGACATTTCAATATGCTAGGTTTTTGAAGTACTCGTTTGTCAGTGTATGGTTCTCAGTCATTTAAATTTGTTCTTGGGAAAATGTCTATATTGTTAATGTGGATCATGAGTGAGAGGTCAATTATTTCCTAAACTCAGTAGCAGGCAGAATCCATCCATTTTTAAATAGCCTTGCCAAAGTGTGAGTTTGACAGTATAACTCTACAGAGTATAGTTGTGTTTTCTTTAAGAAACATGAGTTTTGGTGTCAGACAGGCATGACTTCAAAACTGTTTTATACTTTACAATTCAAAAGACTTCAACCATACTCCCTTATGTGTAGATGGAAGTGATAACTACTTATTGAAGTGCCAGGAGAATTAATCCTTATGAAGAGGTTCACAGGCTACTGATAACACCACTGTAGAGACCTACTAATATTTTGTTTTGTTAGTCTTGATATAGTTGTTAATTCTGTGACATTGATATTGTATATAATTTCCAAATAAAATGTCAAAAGTACAATCACTCTACTTTCTTTCTCATAATATCTGACATAATCCTCCCACTTCCAATCCTCTGCTTTTATGGGGCTAGAGTATCACCTATACTAGAGATCAAATCTTTTTGGATTATAGAAAATGACTTTCCTGGACAAAGGAGATTAGAGAACAGTATCCCCCACTCCTTTTCTGGGGGACAGATAATTTCCCATCTCCCAACTTTCCAAAGTCCAATAAAAAACTGTTGGATCCAGAAGCCCAGCTATATGCAAATACCAGGGTGCCAAAAGATCTCTCCTGGAGGATAGAGGGTCAGTTTTCTTCAGAAATGTATTTCTTGATCCTATACCCATGAATATACAGGAGGTACTAAACAAATTAACTGGGTTTAAAAAAACAAAACAAAAGAAAAACAAACAAACAAACAAACAATCCCTCCCTGGAAGTTGGGAGGAAAAAAGTGGTGGAGAAATCGGAAAGGAGTTGGAGGTGGAGGGAATGGGCACTACATTGGATTACAATTTAATATATGTATCTATCAAATTCTCAACCAATAAAATATTAGCAAATAAAATAACACACGAAAAATGACATTAACTTGCACATGCTTGGCTATAGCAGGGTAATAAGAATGGAGCAGTCATGCTGTTGTTAGTATGAGTATCTCCAATTTCTTTTTTGAATGCACTTAGTGCTATGATCTATCCTCTTAGCACTGCTTTCATTGTGTCCTATAAGTTTGGGTATGTTTGTGTTCATTTTCATTGAATTTTAAAGGCTTTGACTTCTATCATTTGTTTCCTGTCCCAGTGGTCATTGAGTAGAGGGTTGATCTGTTTCCAAGAATGTGTAGGCTTTTTGTTATTTCTGTTGTTGTTGAAGTCCAGCTTTAATCCACGGTGATCTGATAAAATGCAAGGGATTATTTCAATTTTCTTGTGTCAGTTGAGACTTGCTTTGTGACTGACTATATGATCAGTTTTGAAGAAGGATGTGTGAAATGCTGAGAAGAAGGTATATTCTTTTGTTTTGGATGAAACATTCTGTAGAAATCTATTAGATTCATTTGGCTCATGACCTCTCTTAGTTTTATTATTTTTCTGTTTTTTTTCTATCTTAATGAACTGCCCCTTGGTGTGAGAGGAATGTTGAAGTCTTCCACTATTACTGTGTAGGGATCAAGGTGTGGTTTAAGTTTTAGCAATGTTTCATTTACAAATTGGGTGCCCTTGTATTTGGAGCATAGATGTTCAGTATTGAGAGGTCATCTTGATGAATGTTTCCTTTGGTGAGTATGTAGCGTCCTTCCCTATCTTCACCAACTCCCACATCTGATAGAGGGTAAATACCCAAAATATATAAAGAAATCAAGATATTAACACCAAGAAACAAAATAATCCAACCAAAAAATGGGGAACTGTAGAAATAATTAATTAAATTATTAACCAGTATTTTATATTATATTTAATTGGTTTGGGGGCAGTTAATCCTTAAGCCGCCATTATAAAGGAGTACACAGACACCATGTGGATTTTAATAAGCCTAGGCCTGAGTTGTGCAATCTTGGCCCACCTAAACTAGCTCTTAATTGTATTACCCAAATATGACCCCATATGTACATACGTCCCCTTAGACTGCCATTCTCCATGCTATGCCAATGTTCCTGGCCATGTGGAGTGAGGATCTTTTTTCTAACCCATGGTGTGTGCCTCCTTCTTCCTGCTTCTGGCTGGAATGTTTTCTTCTTCCTGCTGCTGGCTGGAATGCTTTAATCCTCTGTCTAAAGTGCAGGCTTCCTGTTCTAATCTCAGGAAGTCCCACTATAACCGAACTTTTAAATTATTATTTAACACTTATTTATTTATTACTAAATTCACTTATAACAAACACCAACAATTTCTTAACTATTAATCCTATAAATTCCTACAACCCCTTTAACCTATCCACTAAACCTATTGATAATTATTTTTCTAACCTTTTAGAATGATACAGTCTCTGGGGCAGGTCCTCAGTCGTCAGGAACACAGTCTTTGTTGTAGGTTCTTTAACGCACTTAGCAGTCCTTTCTCTGGATCTCTCAGATGCAGGTTCGTCAGGGTAAGTTGGTTATTGCAGTCTCACCTTAAATAAGGTTTCATGCTTTCTTCTCTGTGGGAGACCCCAGCCGTCTTCAGGCCAACTTACTTCTTTTGAATCAGGAACTCAGCTGCTCTGCCTCAGTCCTTAAAGTCAGACACAGTTTCCTTTAGGCCACTGTTTGGACAGATCAAACCCCTGTAGGCAAATCTGAGCCACAGGGTTTAGTCCTTGGCCTTTTGGTGTCTTGCTCAGGCTTTCTTTGCTCACCAGCTTCTTTCTGCTTCAGGGAAATCTGGCCATCAAATGATGGCCAGCACTTTTTTCCGCAGGACTCTTGATGCTCTCTAGCATCAGGGGCCTCTTCTCTTTCTGGGCTCCATGCACTGTCCTTAAATAGGAGGAACTCTGTTTCAGCTTAATTTGGGCTCCGCCCACTTAGCAGCTGAAAACAATGTCAGGCCAGATACTTTGTTTCTTCAAGTCCATTAAGTCTTTCCTGTTTTCCTGACTTCAACCTTGTTTTTCAGTCTATTGAGTCTTTCCTGTTTTTCCTGACTTCAACCTTGTTTTTCAGTCTATTAAGTCTCCTGTTTGTTTCCTGTTTTTAGTCCACATGCTGATAATGCTCTTCATGCCCCGAATTAAGAGACAGTATCAGAAACCCCTATATATTTTCTAAATCTAATTTATCTAACCCCCTACATCCCACCTTCTCTGTCTTTGCCCAATCTCATGCCTGAGCATTTTATTTAACCAATCAGAGTCAATATAAGTAACAGACAGCAAACAGGACCAATTAATTTACATTTAGAATGCTTAACACTACCCCATCAGGGAACAGAGATAAATCGGGAACACACAACAGAGGAATCTTTAATGGCTGAGAGGCACCTGAAGAAATGCTCAAAATCTTTAGTCACCAGGGAAATACAAATCAAAGTGATTCTGAGATTCCATTTTATACCTGTCATAATGACTAGGATCAAAAACTCAGATGACAGCACATGCTGGCCAGAATGCAGAGAAAGGCAAACACTCCTCCATTGCTGGTGGGAGTGCAAACTTGTACACCCACTTTGGAAATCAATCTGGCAACATCTCAGAAAACTGAGAATAGCTCTACTCAAGACCCCACCATACTCTCCTGGGCATGAAGCAGACAGAATATTTTTATTTATAAACACTTATATTTATTAATACTTAACAAACATCTATAAAATACCTAAATCATAACCTAAAACCTATAATCAAAACCATATAATCTATCTAAGAATACCCTAATATCCAATAATACTCTATTACCTATATAAAAACACTTAACTAACACTATTTTTATTTTCTTAAAAGGATATTAATATTCTTAGTGAATATCTGTGCAGAATAACTTGGTTTACGATAACTAGGCAGTCCCTTTCAATACTTAGTGTTTGTTGGGGCTTACTTTGCCAGTTTGGAATGTCAATTTATTTCAACCACCAAATTGTGTCCAGTTTATAAAGTCAGTTTGTTCCATCTGCCAAATTGAGGGCAGCTTTTTCAACCAGCTAAGACTCGCCTCCACAGTCTTTTTGGCCAGGACAAGTCTCAAGGCTGAAAGCCTCTCCAAGTGGCTTCTGAACTCTGTTTGCCTCCCTCACTTTTCCAGTGCTTTGGGGCCCCAAGACATATGCCTTTAAGAGATTCTCTCTCAGCACGTTATGCCTTTACCTTGGACTATAGCAGCTAAAATTCTGTTAATGGCATACCTTCCTGTACTCTTCTTCAGTGTGACTTTTCAGTTGGTGAGGGCAGGAGGAAGAGAGTGACCACATAGAGTCTCTGACATATATGGCATTATCTTGGGATCCTTGGTGGTCTCATGGGTCCATGAGATTTCTCTCAATGTCCAACAGTTCCATTGCTTCTCACAGCAAATGATGTCATTTGTGTGGCTTTTGAGGTTTCTTAGCCACTTGGTCTATATCAACAAGTAAAGGGATGCCAAGTTTTCCTTATGTGTTTTCAGATGCTTATCTGAAATGCCTCCTATTTCACTAATAGGCCTAACTTCTACCACATGGGCATATATCCAAAAGATTTCTCACCAAAACACAAGGAAATCCACTCAACTATTTTCATAGTGGCTTTATTCACAATAACCAGAAACTGGAAACAACCCAGATGTCCTTCAACAGAAGAATAAAAAGAATGTGGTACATTTACACAATGGAATACTACTCAGCTATCAAAAACAAGGAAATCATGAAATTTGCAACCAAATGGATGGAATTAGAAAAGCCCATTCTGAGAGAGCTAACCCAGACCCAGAAAGATATACATGGTATTTACTCACTTATAACTGGATATTAGCCATATAATACAGAACAGCCATCCTACAACCCACAAGAGACAGGAACCTATCATAACTATCCTACAAGAAACTCTACCCAGCAACAGATAGAAACAAATGCTGAGACACACAGACAAACACTAGGTGGAACTCTGGGAGTCATATATAAGAGAAGGAAGAGGAATAGAGACACCCAGAGGGAACAAGAATGCCACATGAAGATCAACAGAACCAACAAACATAGGCCCCAAGAGACTTACAGAGACTGAAACACTAGCCAAAAAAACAAAAGAAAACAAAAAAGGAATATATAGATGGGACTTAGGCCCCCTACACACATATATATGATAGGTAACTTGGTCTTCATACAGATCCCTTAGTAAGTTGGGGAGGGGTTGTTGTTGCTATCTCTGTCATAGACTCTGTAGCCTGTTAGTGTAGCTTGGCTGCCATGTTGGGCCTCAGTACAAGAGGAAGCTCTTAAACCTCATGTGACTGATGAACTGAGAAGAGTCGATATGTAAGCGGCTACTTTCATCCAAGGAGAAGGAGAGGGGGGAGAGGATAAAAAGGATGGGAGAGTGGGATCAGGAGAGGAGGAGGGAGAGGGCTAGGACTAAGATGTAACCTCAATAAATAAATAAAAATTTAAAAAGTGGAAAAGTCAGAAGAAAAACAGTGTTCATGATTGTGTCTAAGAAATACTAGGACAGCACACAAGCTACACAGGAAAAAAGAAAATCACATTGTGTATCAGGAGATGACTTTGACTTTCTTCTATCCATTTTGCTTGGCCCACAGATGAACAACACCATAGCTCTTTATATAGTGCTGAGGAGAGAATTCAGAACTCCATGCATGCTAGACAAGCACTCTAGCAACTGATTCACATCCCCAGTCCTCTCTATTGAATTCAAGTTTCAAAGAAACCTAGTGTGGCCGATGTAATTTTTATAAATGTTTTTTTCTTATTATCTTCAAGAAGAAAACCTAGTTTTGTAATGCAGCTATTTTTATCCACCTCGTTTTATTTCTTAAATTCAGACTGGGAGACTAAATGATATCTTGACCTAGGTGTGTATATCCAGACAGCAGGAGTGTGTTTCTAAGATGTTTCTAGAAATAGGAAATGCCTAAAAATAAAAATAAAGAAGTGTTAGAGCTGTCAAAATAATCTGGAACAATGAGCTACTAAGTGTGTTGTGTTCTATAATTGACTTGAGGATGAAGGCCAGGTGATATATTTCTTCTTTCAGCATTTTGCAGAAATTCAGCAGTTTTCCATTCTCATGGAAATCTTCATTATTATATTTATTTTAGATCTCCATGTTGAAACATTCAAGATAAACAGTAAGAAATTATTTCATATATTTTTTCTAAACAGGCAGCAAAATTAGGATGTAAATGAACCTGGGAGACAGTGCAGTGGTAATGGAGCTTGCTGCTGAGCTTGACACTTTGAGTTTGATCTATGTGGACTGGCATGGCAGAAGGAGCAAACCAACTTCAACAAGTTGTGCTCTGATTATCTACATGCACATCTTCATGTGTACATACATACAAATAAATACATCTACATAATATTTTTATCTACTGGGAGATATCAAAGGAACACTGGGAATAGTCAAGGAGGTAGTCATTTTGACCTTTCAAAGTGAAATGAAATTCCTAACATGCATTCATGGAGCCAGAGGTATATTTCATTAACAAACCATATTCCATGCATACTTGAAGGCTTGGGTTTAGCCCCTTGAACCCCAGAAAATGTACTTTGATTGGACAGTTTATTTTGACAAGATGACTGCTGTGGTAATCCAAGGATATAGGGCAATATTAAATTCATCATCATCTATTTTGCAATTGCTTAGGAATATGAAAATTTTAAAGCATTTTATGATGAGAAATGACATTTTGGTTAAATAAGCCATATGAAAGATATTTTCATTAATATATGCCCCAAGCTGCCTACATATAGAATAATACAGTAACACTAGTTTGCTCAGGGGTTGTTCATGACTTTAGGATAGCAAATGAGAGGGTGTTCAGATACCCATCAATCTGGCACAGGACTGAGGCATGGACCACTGGCCATAGTTCCACGAGCATTAAACAGAACAGATGTCCTAAACTCAATCCACACTGAACAAACAATAAAAACAAATAAATAAATTTTATGTTGACAGTAATGTTTTTAAAAGTCTTATTCTACTTTTAATTATGTTCATATGCATGTCTTTCTATATATTAATTTGTATATATGAGCACAGTGCCCTGAAAGGACAGTCAAGAGTGTTAGATGCCCTGGATGTGGAGCTACAGGAGGTTAAGAACCACTCAACTTGATTGCAGGAAACAGCAATTGGGTCAGCAGTACAAACTCTAAACTACTGAGTCACTTCTACAACCTCAGTCAATCATCCATATCACACATGGCCGTTTAACCAGAAGCACAGGACTCAGGACACAGTGATGATTTTTTTCTATTACAGCAAAATACAAAGCCTATATATTTGTTCGATTTTCTTTATGTTTATTCACTACCTCAAGCCACATATCTCCCCCTCCACCCCTGCCAGTCTCACCCTCCCACCATCCCATCCTACTCCTCCAGAGTGGGGTGTCCCCACACATGACTTCAGCAGTCACACAAGGGCCAAGAGCCTCCTCATATACTGGGGGCCTAGAAGGCAGTACCACTAGGGCAAAGTGTCTCATTAACAAAGTCTGTGTTCCTGTTCCTTCTGGTGTGTTGGTTGTACAATAGTTGTCCTGTACTATATGATTAAAATCCAATTTTAAGTGAATAGATGCCATGTGCATCTTTCTGAGTCTGGATTAGTTCACTCAGGATGAGCTTTTCTAGTCCCATCCATTTGGCTGCAAATTGCATGATTTCGTTGTTTCTGATAGCTGAGTAGTATTCCATTATGTAGATGTACCACAGTTTTTGTTTTTTTATATACATTCATTGGTTGAGGGACACCTGGGTTGTTTCCAGATTCTAGTTATTACAAATAAGGGTATTATGAACATAGATGAGGAAACTTCCTTGTGATTTGGTGAGCAATCATTTGGATGTGTACCCAGAAGTGGTATGGCTGGGTCTTCAGGTAGAGCTATTCCAAGTTTTCTAAGATATCGCCAGACTGATTTCCGTAGTGGTTTTACAAGTTTGCACTCCCACCAGCAATGGAGGAATGTTCCCCTTTATTCCCAACCTCACCAGCATGTTCTCTCATTACAATTTTTGATCTTAGCCATTCTGACAGGTGTGAGATGGAATCTCAGAGTTGTCTTGAGTTGCATTTCTCTGATGATTAACAATGTTGAGCATTTCTTCAAGTGTCTCTCGGCCATTAGAGAATTCTCTTGTGAATTCTCGGTTTAGCTCTGTTTCCCATTTTTTGATTGGATTATTTGGTTTCTTGGTGTCTAATTTTTTGAGTTCTTTATAAATTTTTGATATTAGCCCTCTGTCTGATGTGGGGTTGGTAAAGATCTTTTCCCAATCTGTAGGTTGTCATTTTGTTCTAATGACAGTGTCCTTTGCTATACAGAAGCTTTTCAGTTTCATGAGGTCCCATTTATTGATTGTTGGTCTCAGAGCCTGAGCTATTGGTGCTCTGTTCAGGAAGTTGTCACCTGTGCCAATGAGTTTGAGACTTTACCCACTTTCTCTTCTGTTGGACTTAGAGTGTCTGGTTTTATGTTAAGGTCTTTGATCCACTTGGATTTAATTATTTAATGCAACACTGTGTGTGATAATATCTAATGCCTGCCTCTTCAACAGTTATGCAGTTCCAATTATCACACCAAATCCATGCTTTAATTGCAGCTATAGTCTGAAACAAGGCAGTCTAAATATTAAAAGATAAGCAACAGTTGGAAATCAAAACAATCTTTTAACAAATCCATGATTTACTAAAAATTACAAAAGAGAATAGGAAGAAAGATAGGCTGAAATAAACATAAAAAGATAGGTTTCCTTTCAACTGACAGTTGAAGTAGCTGCATCCTCAGTTCTGTTTCCCATTCTGATGCCCTTAAAAATGGGAACAGAGTAGAGGATGCAGCCAGTGTAAAGCATCACTTTCCTAACATGTGTATGTTCCCATGATCAGTCTCTAAAGCTACCAAAAATAAAATTTTGAGAAGATAAAAATGCCTTTCCACATACACGCACAAATCAATGTGCATATATGTTTACTTTATATAGAACTCATATATAGAGAGAGACCATATTTTCAATGCATATCTATGTTTAACAAATACATACATAAGCATGTGTGGGGGTGGGGAGTGGGGGTGTTATTTTATGTATGTATGTATGTATGAATCACAAGAAATCTTATAATGTTTCAAGACTAATCAAAGTTTTCACTCTAAGATCAAGACTACTTCAATTGTGCACATCAGTTGCCTGGATAACTTAGAAAAACTGTAGCTTTTTATTGTACTTTACCTTTTATAGCTCTTATGTATTTTCTACAACTGGTTCTTAGAACTGTAAAGGAATTATAACAGCACAAAAGACATAAACTCTTTCATTAACATGGCATTTCTTTCACACTATTAGTTCCAATAAACAATGCACATGTAAGGGACCCCAACTGACCCCAGCTAACCTCAGCTGACTCCAGCTGTCACTAGGTGTGGACCTGGCAGACAGGACCCTGTGTCTTTTCTGCCTTGACTCCTTACTGAGTGCCAAGTCAAAGAAACTCAATTAGTATAGCTGGGCCTCAGGGTTTCCCCTAGAGAAAGAAGAGCTTTTGAAAATCGTGTTTTAAAAACCTAGAGAAATCCTTAATTTTGTATCAATATACAAAGATAAATACCAATGTGGCCAAATATACTCTTAATTTTGTATCAATATACAAAGATCAATACCGATGTAATCCAATACAATCTTAATTTTGCATTAATATATAATGATCAATACCAATTTAGCCAAATATAATATTAATTTTGTATCAATATACAAAGGTATAAGGGCATATTCAATAATCTGTCCTTTTTTCTTGATCTTTCCTATACTATGTCTATGTCCCATTTTTTCTCAAGTCTATTCAAGTGTGTCATTTTGTTAGTTACTATGACAGTCTATCACAGTTATTTTCTAAGCTACTCAGAAATCAAGTTGTTAAGAGACAGCAACATTTGCTTATCTAAACATAAGAGATAAATAGGGCATCTTCAAAAACCCCAAGAAATCTGCAGAGTATAGCATTCAAAGATGTTTTCTTAAATTAAGATTTTTTTGATATCGAGACATGTCAGCTCCTGACAGCACCCCTATTCTACTCCAAGTAGAAGATGAGCATCGAAGAATCTCCAGTGTGAGATGGTTGAATTAGTGGCAAGCCTATCTCTTGGCAAAAAAAAAAAAAAAACCCTTGCTTCAACTGTAGACAAACTGCTGTCCAAAAAGGATAAAACTTGGTAGCAGGTAAGTCGACAGCCTAGCTCTGCCAAGACAGGGTAAGTCCTTCATAATTCCTGCTCTACAATCAATGTCTGTCAGAGAAACAGGGCCAAACAGCTGAAGATTGATGCTGTAATGTATGGAGAGAAAATGGGAACTGTCGAGGCAGCCACGGGTATGTCATTTCTTAGTTTTGGAAGCTGTAGGCCCTGCACTTCCTATATAATCAGATATATTTATCCCTCTCAGGTCTCTGAGGTGGTTGAAGAATAGAGAGCTAGAGTCTCATAGTTAAATTTTGAGTTGTTTAGGAGTCAAGACGGTGTTCTGGATCTAAGAAGATGTCTTTAAAATTGTGATGTAAGTTAGTATGAAAGCTGAGTTAGATATAGAACTTTAAACTCATGGAGATAGTTAGATAGTGGTATGCTAAAGTCAGGGACCAAATACATATGGACTGGACATTGGGAATGTATGCTAAGCCATATAGCTCTCATAATTGTGGCCTATTTATTTCAGTTGTTTTGTATTGAATTTATTGTTATAAGAGAAAGAATCATTTGTTGTACTGAAAGGGGAGGTGTTGGGGGGAAAAAGATCTACCTTAAACTAAAAAAAAAGGGTAGAGGATGGGGGGGGTTGAGGAGGAAGAGGGTGGAAGGGTGGGACAGGAGGGGGGAGTAGGGAAGTTATAGTGATTGAGATGTAACTGGAAGAAAAATAAAAACCTAGAGAAATCTATCTTCTTATAACATTTTCTATGTTGTATTGTTTCTGTGTGTTTGGGGTATAAAAGGAATTTCTAATAATTTATGAAAATCTGAAGTATTGGTATACATTCCGGGTTTTACCAAGGCAATACTATCCCAAGACTTTCTCTATTCTGAAACTTTCTCATTTAATCAAGTGGGAGGATTAGCACACACACACACACACACACACACACACACACACAATTACATAATATGTGACTGGTAACAAACTAATAAAATATCAATATTTATTCCCACAACATATTTTAAGAAATATTAAAACTTTTAAATCAATCTACAGTCACATAAAGGTTTTTAAAGCAGGATATTAAAAAAACATAGAAAGAAAAATTGAAGTATAGTACAAGAGGGATGTTCAAGAATGTTAATTACAGATGTAAGCAAGGGAGGGTGAAGTTAACTGAGGCAGTAGGAGTGGAGGGTAATGGAGTAATGCACTCCCCCCTTCTTGTTTGGCAGAAAGACAGTTATATGTTCAATTCTGGATACTGTCATATGCAAGATATATAACTTTTCCTATATTACCATAAAAGCTTACCTACAACATAGAATTCTCAAATATTTTATGTGTCATGTCCAAAAAAATTTTTCTCAGAACTTTTTTAATCCTCTGGGTCTGAATCTTTTGGGTTTTCTACCACTGATTTGACAAACTAGAGAATAAGGAAGCCAACTCTCTCTACCTATAGAGCTCAATAATGAAGACACACCTTCCTCGTGCCATTGTCTCTAGTACAGACTGAAGTTACCTTTCAGCTATATTCTTTCTAGTCTATTTCTATATATCATGCTATGTTATCTATCTAGAGTGTTCTTCCTCTCTACAGTCTACTAATAATGGATTTGCTTTGAGAAAAGTATCACCAGAATTTTTTTATTGGAATCTTTATTCCCTTTTTCCACACTTAATACAGCTCACCCACACAAGTGATGTAAGTGTTCATTCAGAAAATGGGATTTTCAATGCTTTGGAGTTCTCTCCATGGAACAGTAGAGTGATCTTTCATCCAAACCAGATACTCATAACCATATTGTGGCATAGTCTACATGCTTGATCTATGGTTCAAGGTCAACAATTGCAGCGGTTTCCAAACCAAATAGAATTTTTAAGATCAGTACATGGGTCTTTCAGAGCTATCTCTGGAAGAATGCTTTGAACAGATCAACATGGTGACTTCTCATCCAGAAACTAACTACTTGTCAATTTTCTTCAGTTTGAAATTTTTAGGAGTCTGACTTTTGCAGCCAGCATGTACATGTGAGTCTTGCAGATCCCTGAGACATAGATCTTACATTCCACATTAAACATTGATGCCTTGACTATTTTTTATGTGTGTGTTTGGCCCTCACTTAAGGCTATTTCCTCTTTACTATTCCTTTCCAGGGAACAAAAATGTGTAAAGCATTTTCCTGCTGTGTAATATCATACTGCACTGTATTTCTGATGGGTAATTGAATTAAGTTGGTAAAGATGAAATAGAAGAATATATTTCTCTATTAGATGCCCCAGAAAAACTTCCTTGAAAATGTGTGTCAACATTCCTATCATGGGAGACAGCCTAAATATAGTTTCTCATTCAAAAAATTCAGTTCCTAAACCCCTATTTTACATAGAGCTCAGAGTCAAAAAACAAATATGAAACAGATACAGGCTGGACAACGTATTAGACCAATTGACAGCAGTTGCACTATGCAGCGATTACAGTGATAGTTCTCAGACACTATTAGGAGATGGTAGACCCAACATCATTGCATGGCCCGGGAAATGGCACACTAAGTTACAGGTAAAAGAAAGAATCATTTAAATAATATATACCTCAGAGAGAACAGGATGACCATCAACACTAATGAAATAAGTGAACTCCAGGAAGCCTACCTACAGTAGCACTGTAAACACACTGTGTGAGACAGCACAGAAAGTGATAAGAAAACCTAAAACACTGCTAAAACTTATACTGGACTTCTGTAGAGTAGTATAAAGAAAAAATAAAATTACAGAGCTCTTGCTTGGTAGTGTGTTTTTTTAAAGACAAGAGTTAGGTTTCTATGTTCTAGAATCCCCCTTTTGATGACTATTTGTTTTGTTGAAACAACAGTGGGGAAACAATATCAAATTCCAAATTTTCATAATTTCTTCCTGTTGGTTTAGTTCAAGTTCACAGCATGACGCATGATCATCCAGCAGTAATTATAGTGGGTTATAACATCCCCCAAAAGTTGTGTACCAAGGTTATCCTTAATGAGTTCTTTGTGCAGTTCAATTCAGTGAGGAATACATGAGAAAACACAAGCATCCACAAAGTCACTCTGACAAAATGCTTCTCATTCTCAGTGAAGTTCTTCCAGTTCACTGAGCTGTGAGCATCCCCTGAAGTTCCTGAAACAGTCATTTAGGGACTGCTGACTGCTCAACTGTGCTCTGGAAATGCAAGCTCAGGCAGATATCTGGCCAAACATATGTAAAAGCTTATGAACTACTTGAAAGAATGACATGCAGGAGTAGTAGACAGATCTTTGTACTGAATCAGCACAATGAAATACCATCGCTGCCATGAACCAAAGACAGTGAGACTCTACCTGAAAGGATCCATGGGCAGGCATGACTCTGCATCCGCTTCACACCTTCATTTCTCTAATATATTATGTACTGCTATTAAAAAAAAAAATCCTAGATAAACCCTTCCTTTTCTGGAATTATTTTAGATTAAAGCAAATTTAATTATGGGGCATATGTGTGTGTTGTGGAGGCAGACATGCATCTGTGAGTGTGGATTTCCACAGAGTCCAGAAAAAGGTGTTGGATCTCCTCTAGTTTGAGTTATAGTAGGTTGTAAGTGTTGAAAACTGAATTTGGGCACTCTGCAAGAATAGCAAGTCCTCTTAACTACTGAGAGATTTCTCCAGTATTTCACATAAAATACTATGTAGCCTACAATTTTGGACCTTGGTTAATTTTTTTTCTGTATATGCATCAGAAGTCATTATTTGCCAATAGGATCCTTTCTCTGGATCAACCAAGTTACTTACTTCCCAAACCCAATCTCTTAATTGTGAGTATGCATACATAGCTATGTATGAAAGCAAACACATACACAC
>CAJQZJ010004767.1:520355-541119 GCA_907164525.1 Lophiomys imhausi
AATGATCAATACCAATTTAGCCAAATATAATATTAATTTTGTATCAGTATACAAAGGTATAAGGCTATATTCAATGATCTGTCCTTTTTTCTTGATCTTTCCTATATTATGTCTATGTCCCATTTTTCTCAAGTCTGTTCACTCCTATATAGAAGAGAAAGGAGGATACAGAAAAAAAAAAAGAGAGAAGTCCCTGGGTCTAACCTCCAAAACCCATTTAACAAGACCATTTAACAGCTTGTAGTCTTTTCCCCTAAATAACAAAATTTTCTATTATCTATCAAATAACCAAAGTGGGGGGAACACCCTCCCCACCTTCTGGGGATGGGACGTTGTTCTCTTAAAATGACTTCCTGCTGATTTGGGACGTAGTAAACCTGGCCACAATGGTTTTGACCCTTGTATATTAATCTAAAATTAAGATTGGATTGGGCTACATCGGTATTGATCTTTGTATATTGATACAAAATTAAGATTATATTTGACCACATTGGTATTGATCTTTGTATATTGATACAAAATTAAGGGTAATGCTTCTTAAAGGTAATGTTCATAGTAATACTTAAAAATGAAATGACAAGTTTTGACCTCTCGCTACCAACCGACATAAACTGTTTAGGATAATTAAGAAACGGAAACTAATAGTCATGAAAACGTGTCATTTTGTTAGTTACTATGATAGTCTATCACAGTTATTTTCTAAGCTACTCAGAAATCAAGTTGCTAAGAGACAAGCAATATTTGCTTATCCAAAAATAAGAGATAGATAGGGCATCTTCAAAAACCTCAAGAGATCTGCAGAATATGGCATTCAAAGATGTTTTCTTAACTTAAGATTTTTTGATATCGAGACATGTCAGCTCCTGACAGCACCCCCTATTCTACTCCAAGTAGAAGATGAGCATTGAAGAATATGAGGTGGTAGTTGATTGAATTGGTGGTAAGCCGTTCTCTTGGCAAGAAAAACCCCTTGCTTCAACTGTAGACAGACTTCTGTCCAAAAAGGATAAAACTTGGTAGCAGGTAAGTCGACAGCCTAGCTCTGCCAAGACAGGGTAGGTAAGTCCTTCAAAATTCCTGCTCTACAATCAATGTCTGTCAGAGAAATGGGGCCAAATGGCTGAAGATTGACGCTGTAATGGATGGAGAGAAAATGGGAACTGTCCAGGCAGCCACTGGTATGTCATTTTTTAGTTTTGGAAGCTGCAGGCCCTGCACTTCCTATATAATCAGATATATTTATCCCTCTCAGGTCTCTGAGGTAGTTGAAGAATAGATAGCTAGAGTCTCATAGTTAAATTTTGAGTTGTTTAGGAATCAAGAGGGTGTTCTGGATCTAAGAAGATATTTTTAAAATTATGAAGCAAGTTAGTATGAAAGCTGAGATAGATATAGAACTTTAAACACATGGAGATGGTTAGATAGTAGAATGTTAAAGTCAGGTGCCAAATACATATGGACTGGACATTGGGAATGTATACTAAGCCATATAACTCTTATAATAGTGGCCTATTTATTTCTGTTGTTTTGTATTGTATTTATAGTTATAAGAAAAAGAACCATTTTTTGGACTGAAATGGAGAGCGGTTGGGGGGAAAAAGAAATACCTTAAACTAAAAAAAAAAAGAAGGGAAGAGGATGGGGGGGTTGAGGGGGAGGAGGGTGGAAGGGTGGGACTGAAGGGGGGAGTAGGGAGGGGATTGTGATTGAGATGCACTTGAAGAAATAAAAAATAAATTATTAAAAAAAAAAGAAAAAATAGAATGCAAGAGATGGAAGACAGGATCTCAGGCATGGAAGATTCAATGGAAGAAATCAGTACGACATCCAAAGAAAATGAGAAAGCTAAAAAATCTCTCACCCACAACATCCAAGAAATCAAGGACTCAATGAAAAGATGGAACCTAAGAATTATAGGCATAGAGGAAAGAGAAGACGCCCGACTCCATGGTCCAGGAAATATCTTCAACAAAATCATAGAAGAAAACTTCCCAAACCTAAAGAAAGAGATGCCAGTAAAAATCCAAGAGGCTTACAGAATAACAAACAGATTAGATCAGAAAGGAAACTCCTCTTGCCACATAATAATAGAAACTCCAAATGTAGAGAACAAAGAAAGGATATTAAAAGCTGTAAGAGAAAACGGCCAAGTCACATACAATGGCAGACCCATCAGAATCACACCTGACTTCTCCTCAGAAACTTTAAAAGCTAGAAGGGCCTGGGCAGATGTCCTACAAGCCCTGAGAGAACATAGGTGCACAGCCAGACTACTATACCCAGCAAAACTCTCTATCAACATAGAAGGAGAAAACAAGATATTCCATGACAAAATCAAATTCAAACAATATCTCCTCACAAACCCAGTCCTACAGAAGATCCTAGAAGGAAAATTCCAACCCAGAGAAGATAACTACACCCAAGAAAAGAGAGGAAATAGAAACCTCCACAGCAACTAAACAAAAGAGAAACACAAGACAGCCAGCTAAATCAAAATAATGGGAAATAACAACCCCTGGTCACTAATATCCATCAACATCAATGGACTCAACTCGCCAATAAAAAGACACAGACTTACAGACTGGATCCTTAAACAAGACCCATCTTTTTGCTGTATACAAGAAACACACCTCACTATTGAAGATAAACACTACCTCAGAGTAAAGGGCTGGGAAAAGGTTTTCGAAGCAAATGGACCCAGGAAACAAGCTGGAGTAGCCACCCTAATATCAAACAAAATAGACTTCCAATTGATGTTAATAAAAAAAGACAGAGAAGGGCATTACATACTCATTAAAGGAAATATCCACCAAGAGGTCATCTCAATATTGAACATCTATGCCGCAAATACAAAGGCACCTACATTTATAAAAGAAAACGCTTCTAAAACTTAAATCGCACATCGATGCAAACACTTTAATAGTGGGAGACTTCACCACCCCACTCACAACTATGGACATATCATTAAGACAGAAGCCAAACAGAGAAATAATGAGTCTAACAGAGATCATGAACCAAATGGACATAACAGATATCTACAGAACGTTTCACCCAAACACAAAAGAATACACCTTCTTCTCAGCACCTCACGGAACCTTCTCCGCAATCGACCATATAGTTGGACACAAAGATAGCCTCAACAGATACAAGAAAATTGAAATAACCCCTTGTATCTTATCAGACCACCATGGAATAAAGCTGGACTTCAATAGCAAAAGAATCAACAGAAAGTCTTCACTCACATGGAAATTGAACAACTCTTTACTAGAGGACCACTGGGTCAGGGAAGAAATAAAGAAGGAAATCAAAGACTTCTTAAAATCCATCGACAATGAAGACACAACATACCCAAACCTATGGGACACAATGAAAGCTGTGCTATGAGGAAAGTTCATAGCACTAAGTGCCTTCAAAAAGAAAATTGTGACAGCTCATATTAGCGAATTCACAGCTAAACTGGGTGAATTGGAAAAAAAAAGAAGCCAATACTCCCAAGAAGAGCAGAAGGCAGGAGATCATCAAACTTAGGGCTGAAATCAACAACTTAGAAACAAAAAGAACTATACAAAGAATCAATGAAACCAAGAGTTGGTTCTTTGAGAAAATCAACAAAATAGACAGACCCTTAGCCAAATTAACTAAAAGACAGAGGGACAAAACACAAATCAACAAAATCAGAAATGAAAAGGGAAAAATAACAACAGACATTGAGGAAATCCAGAGAATATTTGGATCCTACTTTAAAAATCTATACTCTACCAAATTTGAAAACTTAAGTGAAATGGACAATTTTCTTGATAGATTCCACCTACCGAAGCTAAACCAATATCAGATAAACAGATTAAACAGCCCTATAACCCATAAGGATACGGAAGGAGTCATTAAAAATCTCCCAACCAAAAAAAAGCCCAGGGCCAGATGGCTTTAGCACAGAATTCTACAGGACCTTCAAAGAGGAGCTAACACCAATACTTTTCAAACTCTTTAATAAAATAGAATCTGAAAGAACATTGCCAAACTCATTCTACGAGGCGACAATCACCCTGATTCCTAAACCACACAAACACCCAACAAAGAAAGAGAACTTCAAACCAATCTCCCTCATGAACATAGATGCAAAAATACTTAATAAAATACTAGCAAACCAAATTCAAGAACACATCAAAAGTATCACACACCATGATCAAGTAGGCTTCATCCCAGGGATGCAGGGATGGTTCAACATACAAAAGTCTATCAACGTCATTCACCATATAAACAAGATGAAAGAAAAAAAAAACACATGATAATACTGCTAGATGCAGAAAAAGCATTTGACAAAATCCAACACCCCTTCATGCTAAAAGTTCTGGAGAGAACGGGCATACAAGGGCCGTACCTAGAAATAATAAAGGCAATATATAGCAGGCCAGTGGCCAACATCAAAACAAATGGAGAGAAACTTGAAGCATTTCCTCTAAACTCAGGGACAAGACAAGGATGTCCACTTTCACCATATCTCTTCAATATAGTACTTGAAGTTCTTGCTAGAGCAATAAGACAACTAAATGACATCAGGGGGATAAACATTGGAAACGAAGAAGTCAAATTATCCCTATTTGCAGATGATATAATAGTATACATAAGCGACCCCAAAAATTCCACCAGAGAACTCTTACAGCTGATAAACACCTTCATCAAAGTGGCTGGATACAAAATTAATTCAAAAAAATCAGAAGCCCCTCTTTATACAACAAACAAATGGGCTGAGGAAGAAATAAGGGAAATAACCCCCTTCACAATAGCCGCAAACAACATAAAATACCTGGGGTTAACTCTAACCAAGCAAGTAAAGGACCTGTACAACAAGAACTTCAAGCCCTTGAAGAAAGAAATGGAAGAGACCTTTAAAAGATGGAAAGATCTTCCATGCTCATGGATAGGTAGGATCAACATAATAAAAATGGCCATCCTTCCAAAAGAATATATAGATTCAATGCAATTCCTATCAAAATACCAACACAATTTTTTATAGACTTGGAAAGAGCTAGCCTCAATTTCATATGGAACAACAAAAAGCTCAGAATAGCTAAATTAATCCTCTACAATAAAAAAACATCTGGAGGTATTACCATCCCAGATTTCAAGCTGTACTACAGAGCAATAGTTGTAAAAACAGCATGGTATTGGTATAGAAACAGACCAGTAGATCAATGGAATCGAATTGAAGATCCAGAAATAGACCCACACCCTTATGTCCACCTAATTTTTGACAAAGAAGCCAAAACGGCACAATGGAAGAAGGACAGCATCTTCAACAAATAGTGCTGGTCCAACTGGATGTCCATTTGTAAAAGAATGAAGTTAGACCCATACTTATCACCCTGTACAAAACTGAAGTCCAAGTGGATCAAAGACCTTAACATAAGGCCGGTCACACTAAATCCACTAGAAGATAAAGTGGGAGAAACCCTCGAACTCATTGGCACAGGCGACAACTTCCTGAACAGAATACCAACAGCTCAGGACTTGAGATCAACAATCAATAAGTGGGACCTCATGAAACTGAAAAGCTTCTGTAAGGCAAAGGACACTGTCATTCGAACAAAACGGCAGCCTACAGACTGGGAGAAAATCTTCACCAACCACACATCTGACAGAGGGCTAATTCCAAAATCTACAAAGAACTCAAGAAATTAAATGCCAAGAAACCAAATAATCCAATCAAAAAATGGGGGACAGGGCTAAATAGAGAATTCACAAAGGAGGAATCCCTAATGGCTGAGAGACACTTGAAGAAATGCTCAGCATCCTTAATCATCAGAGAAATGCAACTCAAGACGACTCTGAGATTCCATCTCACAGCTGTCTGAATGGCTAAGATCAAAAACTCAAATGACAGCACATGCTGGCGAGGGTGTGGAGAAAGGGGTACTGTACTCCATTGCTGGTGAGAATGCAGGCTTGTGCAACCACTATGGAGGTCAGTCTGGCCATATCTTAAAAAACTTGGTATAGCTCTGCCTCAGGACCCAGCCATACCACTTCTGGGTATACACCCAAATGCCTCTTCACGGAATCATAAGGAAGTTTCCTCATCTATGTTTATAGTAGCCTTATTTGTAATAGCTGGAAACTGGAAACAACCCAGATGTCCCTCAACCGAAGAATGGGTCAAAAAACTGTGGTACATCTAGACAATGAAATATTATTCAGCTATCAGGAACAATGAAATTATGCAATTTGCAGCCAAATGGATGGAACTAGAAAAGCTCATCCTGAGTGAACTAACCCAGACTCAGAAGGACACATATGGCATCTATTCACTTATACTAGGATTTTAGCTATATAGTAGAAGGTATCGATTCTACAACTAACACACCAAGGGAACTTGGACATAGACTTCTTATTTTTAATTTTTATTCTTTATTTATTTTTCATATATTAGTTATGTTTTTTTCTATTTTTTAGTCTTTTTTATCTATTGTATGCTTATTGGTTTGTTTGTTTAGTAGTTCTCTCTCCCGGGCAATGAGGCAATGGGACACTTCTCACTGATGGTACTGCTTCGTAGATCCCCAATCAATGAAGAGGCTCTTGGCCCTCATACGACCTCTCAACTGAGATGAGGGACTGTTATATAAGGACACCCCACCCCAGAGAAATGGGATGGAAGGGTTAGGAGGTAAAGAAAAAAAATGAAATGTGATGTTTCAGCCTTTTACTACTAATTGTCATAAACTGTTTAGGGTAATTAAGAAATGCAAACTAATGGTTATGCAAGCCGGTCATTCAGTTAGGTACTATGACAGCCTATTATAGTTACTTTCTAAGCTAATCAGAAATAAACTGGCAAGAGGCAAGCAACATCTGCTTATCTAAATATAAGAGATAGATAGGGCCTCTTCAAAAACCTCAAGAGATCTGCAGAATATGGCATTCAAAGATGTTTTCGTAACTTTAGATTTTTTTTATATCAAGACATATAAACTCCAGACAGCACCCCCTATTCTCCTCCAAGTAGAAGATGAGCATCAAAGAATCTCAAGTTGGAGATGATTGAATTAGTCGCAAGCCTATCTCTTGGTAGGAAAAGCCCCTTGCTCCAACTGTAGACAGAATGCTGTCCAAAAAGGACAAAACCTGGAAGCAGGTAAGTCGACAGCCTAGCTCTGCCAAGACAGGGTAGGTAAGTCCTTCATAACCCCTGCTCTACAATCAATGTCTGTCAGAGAAACGGGGCCAAATGACTGAAGATCGATGCTGTAATGTATGGAGAGAAAATGGGAACTGTCCAGGTAGCCACTGGTATGTCATTTCTTAGTTTGGGAAGCTGCAGACCCTGTACTTCCTATAAAATCAGATATATTTATCCCTCTCAGGTCTCTGAGGTGGTTGAAGAACAGATAGCTAGAGTCTCATAAATAAATTTTGAGTTGTTTAGGAGTCAAGAGAGTGTTATACATTTAAGAAGATACTTTTAAAATTGTATTGCAAGTTAGTATGAATGTTGAGTCAGATATAGACCTTTAAACTCATGGAGATGTTTAGATAGTAGAATGTTAAAGTCAGGTACCAAATACATATGGACTGCTCATTGGGAATGTATGTTAAGCCATATAACCCTCATAACTGTGGCCTAATTACCTCTGTTGTACTGTATCGTATTTGTTATTATAAGAGAAAGAGCCAATTGTTGGAATGAAAGGGGAAACTGTAGGGGGAAATAAGATATACCTTAAACTTAAAAGAAAAAAAAAAGGGAAGAGGATGGGGTGTTGAGGGTGGGAGGGTGGGACTGGAGGGGCAATAGGGAGGGGACTGAGATTGAGATGTAAGTTGAAGAAATAAAAAATAAAGGAAAAAATGAAAAAATAATAAATAAAGGAAAACTTGGAAGTTTTTGATTGTGGCTTATTTTGCTTAATTGTAGTGATTTTCAGTTTCATCCATTTTTCTTGCAAATGGCACAATTTCATGTTTTGTTGCAGCTGAATAAAAGTCCATTGTGTATGTAAAAAAAAAAAGGTTGCAGTTAATCAGAAACTGAGATAGTCAAACAGTTTTAAGAGACAAATAGCACAGTCTTGTTAATATCTGCATGGCTCTTGTATGATATAACATTTGTTCAAACTCATCTTCAGGCTGCACATCACCCTAAGCAATTCATATGGATTAGCTCATTCATTAGCTGTACAAAACATGAGTTCAGAAGTCTCCAGTATATTTTTGGAAAGGTCAAGGTATTAAACACAAGAATAACTTGAGCAAAGTCTCAAAGGGTGGAGCCAGGAATAAACCCCAAGATGTCTCTTGGCAGAATCTGTTCCTTTCATTATCATGTTCTTCTCTGCACCTTTAAGAGTAAGGTATTTTTAAAAGATCATGAACTTGAAGGAGAATGGAAAGGGTTATATAAAGGGGCTAGGGAGAGGATAAATATCATAATTATAATTTCAGAAATAAAAAAATACAGTATATCAAATTATACCCTGCCATTCAGGTCCCAAATGATTAGATAGAAGAATGGTGGGAATCTGAAATCTTTTGTCCCATCAGTTTCGGGTTCTGTATTTTAATGAATCCAGGAGAGATCGGGTGTAAAGATCAATTCTTGAAGACCTTTGCAATGTCACAGAACAATTGACTCGATACTCCCCAACAATCCTAAACTGTCAGAAAAAAGACAGGCCATGAGAATGATCATACTTCTTGGTCACCTGAAATGTTTTAGGCAGCATAAATGTTTAGTTAATCTTTAACTCTTAAAAATAGCTATTATTAAACTGTTTATGTCATTTTAAAAAGTGGAGTTCAAATAACTTACAAAGTATGTTTCTTCTAATGGTCGTGAATTTCAAATCCAGGAGTCCAGTCCCATCTGACCAAAGCTGTAAAATGAAGCCTTGCTGCTTATCTGCAAGCAAGGAAAACAACTAAACAACATCAAGCATGCTTTCTGTTACTTCCTGTCTCTGTCTTCTTTAAAATCACTGTGACCTGAAATGGTTCATGACATGCGGCAGAGCGTGTGATGCAGGGACAATGCACCTCTCCCAAACGGTCTGTTAGGAACACTCAGATGCTCTCTAACTTCACACAACCTGAGGCCATTGTCCATATAATTTCAATGTGGCACACTGTAAGCTAATTGCAATATATCACTAACCAGTCACAAGTGCTCTGGGTTTAAGTTCTGTATATAATTTAGCTCAAAGAAGCATCTCTGAGTTCTGACTTTGGAGTCATTATGTGAGAAGTCTACTTGCAAAGTTCATTTGAAAGTTCAAAGTTCAACCATAAGACTGTAACACAATGGAGAAGTACTAAGAAAAAGGAAAGTAAGTCAGAAGAAAAGGTATGAACAGGATCTAAATATGGGAAAAGAAAGTAGAATTGTGAAACTCTTCCTTTTATTGCCATGTGATAGGTAAATTTGGTGTGTGTGTGTGTGTGTGTGTGTGTGTGTGTGTGTGTGCTCAATTTGTAAACAGAAGAAACGTTGTACAAAATACCTCAGGAAGAAATAGCCTTACTGTACCACACTCACATATCATCACTCTCAATTCTAAAAGCAGCTAAACAAAAACAAAAATTATAAAGGATTTTATGAAGAGCTTCTATTTTTAGAGACATACCAAGACAAAAAATTAGATGTATCAATCAGCCAATCAATCAGGTAACTCTGTAAAATGGGAAATGTTAGGGAAAAGACCTTAGTTATAAAAACATGAAAACCAGGACTTGTGATTCTCACAGCTTTGTCTAGTGGGAGACCCTGCAAAAAGTGATATCTATCAAGGTCTCAGAAGGAAAAGCAGATTCTAGGTCTTCATCACGAATTTAGAACTTTATCTCCCTACTCATGTAGCTCTCACTGTGCTGAAACACCTTGAAACCAAATTCCAGTCCTGCTCCTAACTCAAAGATTAGATAACATGGGAACTTTTCCAGGGAGAATTTTCCTATCAGAGAAAATAGAGAGTTCTGAAATATGAAGCAAGATTAAGCACAAGAAAGGGACAACAAACAATCACACACAGGTGTAGCAGCAAAAACTAATAAGTCATAATAAAATGAAGAGGATATAAAACAAATGAGGAGCCAATCTCTAAGAAAATATAACTCAAACAAGAGAAATAAGTGATTAGAGTTGGTTAACTTTGGTTAATTTCTCAAATACACAAATTAAAAACTGTTTTCAATGAAGAAAAAGAGAGGGTGAGCATGTCTAGAGGAATGATCTTGATCTCCTCCCTCTCTCTTAAGTCCCTGGAACCAGCTGGGTTGAATCCTGACTCTGCCATTTATATCTTAACTTTGAACAATGTGCTAAAATTTTCTGTGTTTCAGTCTCCTCATTTGTAAAAACTGTAACATGAGGTGCTGGATATGCGGCTCAGCAGCTAAGACCATGCATTGATCTCGCAGAGAACTTGAGTTCAGCTCCTGACACAGGAGGCACACAAACACCTGTAACTCCAGATCCAGGGAATCTGATCTTCTTTATTAACTCCTCTGGATATCTGTCCCCACATGCATGTATACATGCACATACACAGACACACACAGAGACACCCCTACACAAACACTTGCACACACACACACACACACACACACACACACACGCACACACACACGGGCAGAGAGAGAGAGAGAGAGTTAAAAAATAATTTAAAGAAAGTATAATAAAATTTATTGTATAATTCCAAGAATAATACTGTGTGAAATAGAAAAGGTATCCTTTAGACTCGTGTTTTCCCAGTGTCACTCATTATTGGGATATGGTCTGATCTATAACCAAATGAACTTCCTCAGTTGCTTTTATTCAGGTTCTTGTCACAGCAATAGAAATGTAGCTACATTGAATGGATGATGTCCTTGAACATATGAAGTCAGTCCTTTGATTCTATATGAAAAAGATAGTTGTGTATAATTATAATCCTGTGCCGCAATGACAGAAGGATCTGTATCCTTTTTACTAGCTCAAGCTATAAGACATTAGAGTCTCTGGTCACAAAATATGAAGGACAAATTTGGCCAAACAACTGCTAAGGCTGTCTGTTAGCTTCCACATGGACCCACACACATGTGTGCAGACATATGCATACACACATGCATAATATGCAAATACACACACAGACATACAGAGAGAGAGTGCAAAAAAGTTAACAAAGTATCAATAATGAGATAACATGAACTAAGGAAAATATTTGTGAGCAAAACCAATATTTTTTAAGTAATAAGTTAAGAAATAACAAATAAAAATGTCATTTTTATCATTCAAATCAATGATCTGGAAAGTAGGTTAACCTTGTCAGTTTCCTAAACAAATTACTAAAAACAACTCAAAACAAACAAAATCGAGTGACTCAACAAAAAGACAATTATTGTATATTAAATTGAAAATTACTTACACTCCTGCCAGGAAAATGATCAGGATGCCTGTCAAAGCAATGAGGACTGGAACTTGCAAAACTGGAGACAAAATGATTCACTTAAGATACGTGAGTTATGTTACGATGCTTCTCAGGTAAGTTATTAAAATGTCAGAAGGAGGTTGAAGACAGGGCTCAGCAATAAAAGCACACGCCATTCTCCCAGAAAAATAAAGTTTGACTCCCAAAACCCAGCCTCAGAGAGCTCACAGCTGCCTGAAAACCAGCTTCATGTGAATCCATCCACTCTGGCCTACACACACACACACACACACACACACACACACACACACACACACACACACATGATAATAATATAATAATGATAAATCTTAAGCTTTAGTAGTCTCTCTTCTACAATTGTGGGTCCACTTGTATTTGGGGTATATATTTTAAATATTGAGATGTTATCTTGATGAATTTTTCCTTTGATGAGTATGTAGTGTCCTTATATTTTTTATTAATTTCACTTGAAAGTCTATTTTATTAGATATTAGGATGGCTACTCCAGCTTGCTTCCTTGGATCATTTGCTTGGAAAACCTTTTCCCTACCCTTTATTTTGAGGTAAAGACTATCTTTGCTGGTGAGATGTGTTTCTTGTATGCAGTAAAATGACAGGTCTTGTTTACGGGTCCATTCTGTGAGACTGTGTCTTTTTTATTGGGGAGTTGAGTCCATTGGTGTTGAGAGAAATTAATGATCATAGATTTTTTTTCTGTTATTTTGATGTAGAAGGTGGTAGTGTGTTTGGATGTTTCTTTTGGTTTAGCTGCAGTAGAGTTTTTTGTTTCCTGTGTTTTCTTGGCTGTAGTTACCTTCTCTCAGTTGGAATTTTCCTTCTAGAATCTTCTGTAGAGCTGGATTTGTGGATAGATATTGTTTGAATTTGGTTTTCTCATGAAATATCTTGTTTTCTCCTCTATGGTGATTGAAAGTTTTGCCCAGTATAGTAGTCTAGACTGGCACCTGTGGTCTCTTAGGGCTTGTAGGACATCTGACCAGGCCCTTCAGGCTTTTAAAGTTTCTGAGGAGGCCGGGCGGTGGTGGCGCACGCCTTTAATCCCAGCACTTGGGAGGCAGAGGCAGGCGAATCTTTGTGAGTTCGAGGCCAGCCTGGTCTACAAAGTGAGTCCAGGACAGCCAGGGCTACACAGAGAAACCTTGTCTCAAAAAACCAAAAATAAAAAATAAAAAAATAAAGTTTCTGAGGAAAAGTCAAGTGTGATTCTGATGGTTCTGCCATTATATGTTACCTGACCTTTTTCTCTTACAGTTTTTAATAATCTTTCTTTGTTCTGTATATTTGGAGTTTCAATTACTATTTGGCAGGAGGAATTTTTTTTAATGGTCCAATCTATTTGGTGTTCTATATGCCTCTTGGACATTCATGGACATCTCTTTCTTTAGATTTGGGAAATTTTCTCCTATGATTTTGTTGAAAATGTTCCCTGGTCCTTGGAGTCTGGAATTTTCTCTTTCATCTATGCCTACAATTCTTAGGTTCTGTCTTTTTATTGAGTCCTTGATTTTTTTAATGTTATGGGTAAGAACATTTTTAGATTCCTCCTCCTCCTCCATAGGACTCTGCAAGCTCTGCCTAATGTTTGACTGTAGGATTCTACATGTGATCTCAGCAGTTGTTGCATGAAGTCTCTCTTGTCTCTTTGATGATAATTTTTCTAGGCTCTGATCCCAGAACACTCTGTAGGTGGGACAAACTCTAGGTTGAAAGATTTATGGATGGGTTGGTATCCAAATATCTCCATGTAAGGCTTACTTAGTTACAGAAGACAGCCAGTTCAGCCTCCCTGTTCCTTATTTCTAGGAGTCTCTGCTAGGGTGACTCTCATTGATTCCATGAAGTTTCCATTGCACTAGGTTTCTACCTTGCCTTTGAAAAGTCCTGGAAATGGCCCCCAATTCCAGTCATTTTTCTCAGTACACCCCTAACCTACTCCCTCCTGTTCCCAACCTCACCCACTTCTACTCCATCAACAAAATTTATTCTACTTCCCCTTTTCAGAGAGATCTTTGCATTCCCCACTTCCACCCTCCTTGTTAGATTCAATGGGTCTGTGAACCTTAACATGGTTGTATTCTACTTTCCAGCTAATAGCCACTTATAAGTGAGTAAATACCATGTTTGTCATTCTGACTCTGACTGATCACACTGAGAAAGAGTTTTTCTAGTTTCATTTATTTGTCTGCAAATTTCATGATGTCATTGATTTTTAACAGCTGAGTAATACTCTATTGAGTACATGCATCACATTTTCTTTATCCATTCTTCAGTTGAGGGTCATCTAGGTTGTTTTCAGTTTCTGGTATTAATGAAAAAAAAAAGCTGCTATGAACATAGTTGAGCAAATATCCTTGTGGTAGGATGGAGCGACCTTTGGGTATATATCCAGGAGTGGTATAACTGGGTATGTTAAGGTTAGCAAGTGAGAGAAGAAAAAAGCAACTAATGATAAAAGAAGAAATAAAGTTTTGGTTACATGTATTTCACCAGAGAAATATAGATTTTTGTGAAAAATCACTGTGGTAGTTAGTTTACATTTAAGTTTGCCACAACCAAGAGCTGTCTGTAAAAGAACCTCAGGTGAGGAATTATATTAAACAGATTGACCTATGGGCATGCTGTGAGGATTTACATAGATTCTTAACTGATGTAGCATGGTGTGTAGCACCATTCCCAGGGTAAGTGTTAGGCATGAAAGCTGTATTTATTCTCTTGGCTCTTAAACATGTAGGATGTGACTGTCTGCTAGAGTCTCTGCTGTCTTCCATGAAATGGTAGACTGGTGGACTTCTAAACAAAGTAAAACTCTTTCTGGTTGAAGCTGCTCTTGGTGAAGATGTGTTATCATAGCATAAGAAATGAAACTAGTTGGATTATTTGATTTGGTAATGTCTAGTTTTTTGAGTTCTTTATGTAGTTTAGAAATTAATCCTCTATCAAATGTAGAATTGGTAAACATCTTTGCCCTCTCTGAAGGCTGCTGTTCTTACTATTGATGGTGTCCTTTGTCTTTCAAAGGCTTGTAAGTTTCATGAGGTCCCATTTATTAATTTTTGATCTTAGTGTGCTGTTGAAGTTCTTTTCAGGAATTTGCTTTTGTTACAATGACTTCAAGGCTATTCCCCACTTTCTCTTCTATCAGGTTCAGTTAATCTGGTTTTATGTTGAGGTTTTCAATCCAATTGGACTTGAGTTTTGTGCAGGATGATAGATACAGATCTGTTTGTGTTCTTCTACATTTTAACAAACTTTCCAACACCATTTGTTAAAGGTACTTTCTTTTTCGTTACATAATTCTCCATTTTATAAAAAAAATAGGTGTGTGGGTTTGCATCTGGGTCTTCTATACAATTCCACTGATCAACATGTCTGTTTTTATGACAATATCATTTGGTTTTTATTACTATTGCTCTGTAGTACAGATGGATATCAGGGATGGTGATACCTCCAGATATACTTTTGTTTTACAAAGCTATTTTAGCTAACCTGGGTTTTTCATTTTTCCATATGAAGTTGAGAATTGTTTTCCAAGTTCTCTACAGAACTGTGTAGAAATAATTAATTAAATTATTTAACCAGTATTTACATTGTCATTAATTGTTTTGGAGGCTGTTAATCTTTAAGCAGCCATTATAAATGAGTACATACAGATACCACATGGATTTTAACAAGCCTTGGACTGAATTGAGCAATATTGGCCCATCTAAGCTAGCTCTTGATTCTATTACCCAAATATGACCCCTTATATACATACGTCCCCTTGGACTGCTATTCTCCACGCTATGCCGATGTTCCTGGGCATGTGGAATGAGTTTCTTTTTTCTAACTCATGGTGTGCCTCCTCCTTCTTCCTGCTCCTGGCTGGAATGAACTAATCCTCTGTATAAAACACAGGGTTCCTATTCTAATCTCAGGAAGTCCCACCTTTCTCTGTTTTTGCCCTATCTCAGGCCTCAGCATTTTATTTAACCAATCAGAGACAATGTAAGTAACAGACAGCAAGCAGGGCCAATTACTTAACATTTAGAATGCTTAACACCACCCCATCAATTCCCTCCTTTTGTCTAAAAAAAAAAAAGGTTAATTTTTTAACTCATACAGTAAAAACAATAAGAACAAATATGAAATAATCAATAAAACCATATATAAAAATTACACACATAATGTTTAGCCTATTTGTATCAGGCAATCTTGAAGAAAAAAATCATCTATCTTGGTGTGTCTAAAGTTCTGAACCTAAATAATTTCTATCATATCTTATATTTATAAACCTAAAGATTTTATTTAGACTTGAAAATATCCTTTTAAATACTAAACATTTGAATTGAAATGTTCAATTGAACATTTTCAAATTCATATGAAATTTTATACCTGTTATGCTTTCAACCCCATCAAAGACATGAGAGGGATAAAGTTATTATTTGAGTGAGTGGGAAGCATGGGAAAGCAGCTTCAAAAAAGAAATATGACAGTTTGTTGCCTAGACAGTCCCAAAGATCTCTCAATATCATTGGAGCATCATCTTCCACCTTCTGACCCAGCGTTTTTCACAGACTGAATTGTGCAGCATGAAATAAGAAGGATTTTCCCATTTTGTCTCTGCAGAATCCAGACATCAACATACCTGCATTTAAGCTCTGGTCCATCTTTGGTCTGTATATAGTCTGTTGAGAGAGCAGGGGCATTTTTTGCCCAATAGGAATTATCTCCTGATGGTAGATTTGTTTTTGATGCTCATTGTTTTCTTCCAAGTCAAATGGGAGCTGTCAGAAACTGACTCTCTTAAGTCAAACAATTCTTAAAATAATAAAAACATGTTTAAATGCCATTTTCTGTATGCCTCTGAGGGTTTGGAAGACATCTATTATTTTATTTATAAATCTATCTATCTATCTATGAACAAACAAAATGTATATTTTTAACCATTTCCTATCTGTTCAGCCTATTAAGTCTATTTTGTGATAAATTAAGACTAGTATTTGACATGACCAGAAGCTCAACTGGCCAGTCAACTTGTATTATCCAGACTCCTAAATAGATTGCAATACCAACCCATAAAAGAATCGGAAGTAAACCTGTACTTTTAAATGATTTGTGTAGGCACACCTTATATTAGTTAAAATATACATAATATGTCTCTAAATATAAAATTCTATACCAATGAATCAAAATTTAACCTTACTGTTGTATCAAAATACAAAATTCTATACCAATGTATCGAAAGATAACCTTATTTGAGAATAACAAGAGTTTTGAGTTTCAAAGCAGATTCAATAATCTATCCTTATATCTTATCATTTCTATATTATATACATATATTTACCTTTCTTTCTCTTTTCAAGTCCTTTCCCCATACATAAGAGAGAAAGAATAGAGAAAAGAAAGAAATCACTGAGCATAACCTCTTACAACTTGCTTAACAAGACCATATAACAATTTGTAACCATTCCCCCTTAATAATATCTATCATCCACCCCACTACTTGGGAATGGGACGTCGCTCTCTTAAAACTGCTTCCTGCTGAATTGGGATGCAGAAAACCTGTTTGGGGGCCCAAATAAGATGGGAAAAAATGGTTAATCAATTTAATAGTAACATTTGTTGTCCAGTCTCTATGTGTTCAGCAATTTGAATGTCCTGAGCAATTTGTAGTCTGAAACTGGACTTTGGGTAGGAAAGTTCAGGGCTTTATCAAAGTCCTGTCTGGAATTGTCTTTGAGGATGGGCCATCTCAGCAAGCTGTTTGAAGTTGTTCTGGATGCAGATTTTTGAGGAAACAGGTATTGAGGCAGCCTGTGAGGCTGGATCATTTGGGTTACTTGTCTTGCCTTCTTTGGACTCTGGTCCCATTGTTCTGAAAATATATAATTCTCACAAGTAACATATAGTTCTACACTTACCAAAATGCCTTTGATGGGCAGAATGCACAAATCAATTAATGAATATTTTCTGTTCTTTGTTTGAACAGAAGAAAGACATTTGTAAGTATCCATTAATGCTATATAAAAGGATGGCATGTAATAGTATTACATACATATGCTTTATATAATCTATTTTAAATTGAAAATACAGCATAAGACTGTATGGAGTTTAGTGTTCTCCTCTACAGTTAACATAAATTTCTTAATTGAATGAAACAGGTTTATTCTGTGTTGTTCTGGCTTTTTGTAGATTAGGTTTGCCTTAAACTCAAAAGAAACCCATCTGTCTCTGTCTTTGTCTCCCATGTTTTTGGATCAAAGGCATGTATTCATATATTTTTTCTTTCCTCTTCTCCTTTCTTTGGAAATTTAATTTCTATGTAGATATATCTATCTTTATTGAGACAGGATTTCTCTTTGTAGCTTGGGCTGTCTTGATTTGCTCTGTAGAGCTCTGTAGATTAGATTGGCCTTGAACATACAAGGAACCTGTTTTTTCCTTGTCTCTCAAGTTTTGGAATCAAGGTATGAATTTAAATAAATGAATTGCCCTTATTAAACAATAACATTAATTAAGCCATTTTGTATTAGTTTGAGTTCCAATTCTCCCATGGAAACCCCATTCTTAAGGAGATTGGTGTAGAATAGCATGATATGCTATTTTATGTTAGCTTTTCTTAACTGTTGGCTGTGGGAAGCATGCTGTTTGCATGTTCTTCCCAGACTAATTCTGTGTCCTTACACTGATTAACAGAATATCTCTCTTTCCTTTTTTTTTCTGACACAGAATTTCTCTGTGTATCCTTGTCCTGGACTCACTTTGTAGACCAGGCTAGCCTTAAACTCATAGAGATCAGCCTGCCTCTGCCTCCCAAGTGCTGGGTTTAAAGGTGTGTACCACCACAACCAGCGATTAACATATCTCCTCCAGGGGAGAAAATGTCTCTTGAAACCAGTTCTCCTGTGGGAGCCCCACACCTAAGGAGACTGGCTTGTAACATCTTTCTCTTTATGTAAATTTAAGATTATGTGTATTTATCCATTAAATCAGTAAGAGCATTATTAAATTTAACATCAAGGGGAAAATGTGTCATTTTTGAATTCTAGACTGTCTTTAGTAAGCAGCCTTATCTTATCTGCAGGGTTCCTGCTCTGCCTTCATTGTTTAAACCAGGCTGGTCTAGAATTCAGAGATATGCCTGTTTCTTCCTCTAGTGTTATAGTATTAAGGGATTAAGGGTGTGTGCCAGTACAACCCTGTTCAAATATTTCATTTAAATCCCAGATATTAGTAACTCTGTAACCCAGAGAGCAACTCTGAATTACAGTGACAATTTCAAATCTTCCCAAAATCTTCAAAAATCTCTTATGTTTTAGCAATGCCAAACAAGAAAGATATCCTCTCTACCTCCCAATATAGGAAAATAAAAGACATATAAACAAAAATCAAGCAAGGAAACAACATTCTAAAAGCCTTAGTCTAACCATGCCATTTCATGCTGCAATTAAAGCTTTGTTCCTTATTCCTTGGAATCTAATTGTGACTATATTTCATTGGTGGACCCTTCCCAGAAAGCCCTGAGAAGCACCTCATAGCCAGGGAGCTCTTAGCTCCAGCTGCCATCAATTTTGTATTATCTATCAGAAAGGGCCTCTCTTGTTCCTCCATTATCATTGTTGGCAATTTAGCATTCCATCTGTAAATTCTTTCCTTTAAAACTATCCTAGTCTGAATTTTCTCAAAAAAGATACACAGAACCACAATTGTTAGGCTAAAAATCATTTGCATGCTAAGAGAAACAAATTCATTGGAATCCAAACGTATTGAGACATTATGAATTCCTCCATTTATAATCTAGGTGGTTAATTCTGCTCTCAAGTTCTGTTTAGAAGGCTGCCAGTTTTTTAGTATGTAAGGAGGGCCAAGCTTTGCACCTTTGCTGCAAGGCAGTAGCTTTTGTTAAGGGAGCTGCTCCTTTGATATGTATTCAATTCCCTCCTTTACAAATAGGCTAAGCATTATGTGTGTGACTTTTTAATATGGTTTTCTTGATTGTTTCATATTTGTTCTTACTGTTTTTACTATATGAGTTAAAAAAGTTCATCTTTTTATTGGACAAAAAGAGGGAATTGATGGGGTGGTGTTAAGCATTCTAGATGTTAATTAATTTGTCCTGCTTGCTGTCTGTTACTTACATTGTCCCTGGTTAAATAAAATGCTGAGGCCTGAGATTGGGCAAAGATAGAGAAGGTGGGTCTTCCTGAGATTAGAACAGAAAGCCTGTATTTTATACAGAGGATTAATTCATTCCATCCAGGAGCAGGAAGAAGAAGGACACACACCATTAATTAAAAAAAAAAAAAAAGAATCTCTTACACATTGCCAGGAACATCACATAGTGTGGAGATTGGCAGTCCAAGGGGACACATCTATATATGGGGTCATATTTTGAAAATAGAATTAAGAGCTAGCTTAGGTGGGCCAAGATTGCTCAATTCAGGCCAGGGATTGTTAAAATCTTTGTGGTGTCTGTATGTACTCGTTTATAATGGCTGGTTAAGAATTAACAACCACCAATCAATTAAATATAATATAAATACTGGTTAAATCATTTAATTAGCCTTTTTTTCTACAGAATTGTCTTGGAATTTTGATGGGGATTGCATTGAATCTGTATTGATTTTGGGATGATGGCCATTTTTATTATGTTAATCCTACCAATCCATGAGCATGGGAGATCTTTTCATTTTCTAATATCTTCTTCAATTTCCTTCTTTAAAGAGTTGATATTTTTCATCATACAGATCTTTGTCTTGCTTGTTTAGAGTTACACCAAGATTTTTTATATTATTTATGGCTATTTTAAAGGTGTTGTTTCCCTAATTTCTTTTTCAGCCCATTTATCTTTTGTACAAAAAAGGCCTAGTAATGTTTTTTAGTTAACTTTTTATCCAGACACTTTCCTGAAGGTGTTTATCAGTTGTAGGAGTTCTCACATAGAATTTTTGGGGTTATTTATGGATAATATCATATCATCTTCAAGTAGTGATACTTTGACTTCTTCCTTTCCAATTGGTATCCCCTTGATCTCCTTTTGTTGTCTAATTGCTTTAACTAGAACTTCAAATACTATGCTGAAGAGATATGGAGGAAGTGGGTAGCCCTGTCTTGTCCCTGATTTTAGTGAAATTGTTTTGAGCTTCTCTCCATTTAATTTGATGTTGGCTACTGGCTTGCAGTATATTGTCTTTATTATGTTTAGGTATGGGCCTTATATACCTGATCTCTCCAAGACTTTTAACATGAAGGTGTGTTAGATTTTTGTCATAGACATTTTAAAGAGATAATTATGTGTTTGTGTGTGTGTGTGTGTGTGTGTGTGTGTGTGTGTGTGTGTGTGT
>CAJQZJ010004767.1:550017-589619 GCA_907164525.1 Lophiomys imhausi
GTGTACCCTCACCACCCTTTTCCGTGTAACTCTAGAATTTATAAGTCGACTAACTCTATGGTGCTCCTCCCGTCTCTGCTGAAGTTAAAGGCATGGGTTAACACCACATTTCTCCTGTATTTTACCTTAGCTCTACGATTTTTCGACACTTGGAGGTTCATAAAACCAGGTTGAATGGCTGTGTCCTTTACTTATTTACAGTGTTTTAACATTGTTACCTGCTTTTTTTTAATTAGTAAATTTATTTGTTTGTTGCTACAGGTTACATCCTTGACATATTGTCATCTTTTCCCGCTTCCCAGCTCCACCCTCCCATGCTCTACTCCCTGACCCTTCCATCTTGATCTTCTGGGGTGGAGTGTCCCTGCATACCAGTCTCTCACCACAGATCAGGAGTCATATGAGGGCCGAGAGCCTCTTCATACACAGGGGGCCTATGAGGCAATACTACCAGTGAAAGGTGTCTCCTTGCTACGGGGGGAAAACTGAAAAAAAAAAAAACAACAGACACACAAACTCACAAAAACAAAGAACAACATCGAAAAAAGAGAGGAAAAAGAAAGAGAAAAAAGAGGGAAAGGAAAAAGAAAAAGAAGAGAAAAAAAAGAAAAAAAATTTATGTCCATGTTCCTTTTGGTGTGTTGGTTGTAGTACAGATATCCGGTACAATTTAGCTAAAATCCTACTATAAGTGAATAGATGCCATGTGCATCCTTCTGAGTCTGGGTTAGCTCACTCAGGATGAGCTTCTCTAGATCCATCCATTTGGTTGCAAATTGCATGATTTCATTGTTTCTTATAGCTGAGTAATATTCCATTGTATAGATGTACCACAATTTTTTAATCCATTCTTCAGTTGAGGGACATCTGGGTTGTTTCCAGTTTCTAGCTATTACAAATAAGGCTGCTATGAACATAGATGAGGAGACTTCCCTATGTCTCCGTGAGAGGTCCTTTGGGTATATACCCAGAAGTGGTATGGCTGGGTCCTGAGGCAAAGTTATTGCATTTCTCTGATGATTAAGGATGTTGAGCATTTCTTCAGGTGACTCCCGGCCATTAGGGATTCCTCCTTTGTGAATTCTCTATTTAGCTCCATCTCCCATTTTTTGATTGGATTATTTGGTTTCTTGGCATTTAGTTTCTTGAGTTCTTTGTAAATTTTTGATAATAGCCCTCTATCAGATATGGGGTTGGTGAAGATTTTCTCCCAGTCTGTTGGTTGCCATTTTGTTCTAATGACTGTGTCTTTTGCCTTACAGAAGCTTTTCAGTTTCATGAGGTCCCATTTATTGATTGTTGATCTCAGGTCCAGAGCTGTTGGTGTTCTGTTCAGGAAGTTGTCACCTGCGCCAATGAATTCGAGGGTTTCTCCTACTTTTTCTTCTAGTATCTTTAGTGTGGCCAGCCTTATGTTAAGGTCTTTTATCCACTTGGATTTAAGTTTGGTACAAGGTCATAGGTATGGGTCTAATTTCATTCTTTTGCAAGTGGACATCCAGTTGGACCAGCACCATTTGTTGAAGATGCTGTCCTTCTTCCATTGTGCGGTTTTGGCTTCTTTGTCAAAGATTAGTTGGCAATAGGTGTGTGGGTCCATGTTTGGGTCTTCAATTCGATTCCATTGATCCACTGGTCTGTTTCTATACCAGTACCATGCTGTTTTTATTATTATTGCTCTGTAGCACAGCTTGAAATCTGGGATGGTGATACCTCCAGATGCTTTTTTTATTGTACAGGATTGTTTTAGCTATTCTGGGCTTTTTGTTGTTCCATATGAAGTTGAGTATAGCTTTCTCCAAGTCTATAAAGAATTGTGTTGGTATTTTGATAGGAATTGCATTGAATCTATATATTGCTTTTGGTAGAATAGCCATTTTTATTATGTTGATCCTACCTATCCATGAGCATGGGAGATCTTTCAATCTTCTAAATGCCTCTTCCATTTCTTTCTTCAGGGGCTTAACGTTCTTGTTGTATAGGTCCTTTACTTGCTTTTTTAGAGTTACCCCCAGGTATTTTATATTGTTTGTGGCTATTGTGAAGGGGATTGTTTCCCTTATTTCTTTTTCGGTATGCTTGTTTGTTGTATAAAGAAGGGCTTCTGATTTTTTTGAGTTAATTTTGTATCCAGCCACCTTGCTGAAGTTGTTTATCAGCTGTAAGAGTTCTTTGGTGGAGTTTTCGGGGTCGCTTATGTATACTAACATATCACCTGCGAATAGGGATAATTTGACTTCTTCATTTCCAATTTTTATCCCTTTGATCTCCTTTAGTTGTCTTATTGCTGTAGCAAGAACTTCAAGTACTATATTGAAGAGATATAGTGAAAGTGGACATCCTTGTCTTGTCCCTGAGTTTAGAGGAAATGCTTCAAGCTTCTCTCCATTTAATTTGATGTTGGCCACTGGCTTGCTGTATATTGCCTTTATGATTTCTAGGTATGGTCCTTGTATGCCCGTTCTCTCCAGGACTTTTAGCATGAAGGGGTGTTGGATTTTGTCAAATGCTTTTTCTGCATCTAGCGAGATTATCATGTGGTTTTTTTCTTTCATCTTGTTTATATGGTGAATTACATTGATAGACTTTCATATATTGAACCATCCCTGCATTCCTGGGATGAAGCCTACTTGATCATGATGTATGATATTTTTTATGTGTTCTTGAACTCGGTTTGCTAGTATTTTATTAAGTATTTTTGCATCTATGTTCATGAGGGAGATTGGTCTGAAGTTCTCTTTCTTTGTTGGGTCTTTGTGTGGTTTAGGAATCAGAATGACAATGGCCTCATAGAATAAGTTTGGCAGTGTTCTTTCTGTTTCTATGTGGTGGAAGAGTTTGAAGAGTAATGGTGTTAGCTCCTCTTGGAAAATCCGGTATAATTCCGTGCTAAAGCCATCTGGCCCTGGGCTTTTTTTGGTTGGGAGATTATTAATGACTGTTTCTATTTCCTTAGGGGTTATTGGGCTGTTTAAGCTGTTAATCTCATTTTGATTTAGTTTTGGTAGGTGGAATTTATCGAGGAAATTGTCCATTTCGCTTAGGTTTTCAAATTTGGTGGAGTATAGATTTTTAAAGTAGGACCCGAATATTTTCTGGATCTCCTCAATGTCTGTTATTTCTCCCTTTTCATTTCTGATTTTGTTGATTTGGGTTCTTTCTCTTTGCCTTTTAGTTAATTTGGCTAGGGGTCTGTCTATTTTGTTAATTTTCTCAAAGAACCAACTCTTGGTTTCATTGATTCTTTGTATAGTTCTTTTTGATTCTAAGTTGTTGATTTCAGCCCTAAGTTTGATGATTTCCTGCCTTCTGCTCCTCTTGGGCGTGTTTGCTTCTTTTTTTTCCAATTCACCCAGCTTAGCTGTTAATTCACTAATATGAGCTGTCACAATTTTCTTTTTGAATGCACTTAGTGCTATGAACTTTCCTCATAGCACAGCTTTTATTGTATCCCATAGGTTTGGTATGTTGTGTCTTCATTGTCGTTGGATTTTAAGAAGTCTTTGATTTCCTTCTTTATTTCTTCCCTGACCCAGTGGTCATCCAGTAAGGAGCTGTTCAATTTCCATGTGTTTGTAGGCTTTCTGTTGATTCTTTTGCTGTTGAAGACCAGCTTTATTCCGTGGTGGTCTGATAAGATACAAGGTGTTATTTCAATTTTCTTGTATCTATTGAGACTATCTTTGTGTCCAACTATTTGGTCGATTTTGGAGAAGGTTCCGTGGGGTGCTGAGAAAAAGGTGTATTCCTTTGTGTTTGGGTGAAACGTTCTGTAGATGTCTGTTAGGTCCATTTGTTTCATGATCTCTGTTAGACTCAATATTTCTCTGTTTGGCCTCAGTCTTGATGATCTGTCCATTGTTGTGAGTGGGGTGTTGAAGTCTCCCACTACTAATGTGTTGTGATCGATGTGCGATTTAAGTTTTAGAAGTGTTTCTTTTACAAAAGTAGGTGCCTTTGTATTTGGGGCATAGATGTTCAGTATTGAGATTTCCTCTTGATGAATATTCCCTTTAATGAGTATATAATGCCCTTCTTTGTCTTTTTTCATTAACTTCAGTTGGAAGTCTGTTTTGTTTGATATTAGGATGGCTATTTCAGCTTGCTTCCTGGGTCCATTTGCTTGGAAAACCTTTTCCCAGCCCTTTACTCTGAGGTAGTGACTATCTCTGGTAGTGAGATATGTTTCTTGTATTCAGCAAAGGGACGGGTCTTGCTTGTGGATCCACTCTGTAAATCTGTGTCTTTTTATTCGGGAGTTGAGACCATTGATGTTGATGGATATTAGTGACCTGGGGTTGTTGTTTCCCATTAGTTTGGTATAGGTGGTGGTCCTGTGTCTCTTTTGGTTTAGTTGCTGAGGGGTTTTCTATTCCCTTTGTTTTCTTGGGTGAAGTTTTCTTCTCTGGGATGGGATTTTTCATCTAGGATTTTTTGTAGGGCTGGGTTTGTGGGGAGATATTGTTTAAATTTGATTTTGTCATGGAATATCTTGTTTTCTCCATCTATGTTGATAGAGAGTTTTGCTGGGTATAGTAGTCTGGCTGGGCACCTATGATCTCTCAGGACTTGTAGTATATCTGACCAGGCCCTTCTAGCTTTTAACGTTTCTGAGGAGAAGTCAGGTGTAATTCTGATGGGTCTTCCATTGTATGTGACTTGGCCTTTTTCTCTTACAGCTTTTAATATCCTTTCTTTGTTCTGTACATTTGGTGTTTCAATTATTATGTGGCGAGAGGAGTTTCTTTTCTGATCTAATCTGTTCGGTGTTCTGTTAGCCTCTAGGATTTTTATTTGTATCTCTTTTTTTCAGGTTTGGGAAGTTTTCTTCTATGACTTTGGTGAAGATATTTCCTGGACCTTGGAGTCGGGAGTCTTCTCTTTCCTCTATGCCTATGATTCTTAGGTTCCGTCTTTTCATTGAGTCCTTGATTTCTTGGATGTTGTGGGTGAGAGATTTTTTAGCCTTCTCATTTTCTTTGGATGTTGTTCTGATATCTTCCATCGAATCTTCCATGCCAGAGATCCTGTCTTCCATCTCTTGCATCCTATTGTTGATACTCACATCCATAGTTCCTGTTCTCTTCCCTTGGTTCTCCACTTCCTCTTTTAACTCTGACTGTGTTTTCTTTATTGTTTCTATTTCTATTTTCATGTCCTGTATGGTATTGTTCATTTTGTACATTTCCTTCTCCAGCTTACTTGTTTTTGTCTGAAAATCTTTCATTGCTTTGTCTTTTTCCTGTTCAAGCTCTGTCACCTTGGCTTGGAGTTCTTTAATGGTATTGTTCATTATTTTGGCTTGTAAAATTGTGGCTTCTTTGAATACCTTCATAGATTTAAGTTCTTCTTGAAGGGACTCTATCACTTTCCATAATGCAAAATTGTCATCGTTTTCATGTGTTACTGTTGGTGTGAGGTCATCCGATTTGGATGAGCTAGGATAATTCTGCTTTGTTGGAGTCATATTTCCTTGATTTCTATTTTTTCTTGGACCTTTGGCCATTTGTGTGTGTTAAGCTGTCTGTTCTTGTCGTTTTCTGTGTTTGGATCCACAGGGGATGCTTTGGTGAAGGAGTCGAATTGGTTGGCTATCTGTCCTTGCTTACAGGGTGATCACAGGGTCACTGTGGTTTTAATAGCCTGAATCGTTGTGAGCTGGTACAGCCTATTCCCAGGTAGTGAGTAATAGACCAGGATTATTTCACTGCTCCCAGTTCAGACTTCTCTATTTTGCACACTGAGTGATCAGCCTTCAATGGTTCTGATGGTATGGACCTGTTTGCCCAGGCACAGATTTTGTGGGCTTTGTTTGTCATCACAGAGGCTGACAGGGCCCGGCTCCACACCTAATGTGTTTGGGTTTACCCGAATACAGCTATGGTCCCCTGGCTTCTGGTTACCCACTAGTCTTCTCCGCCGCAGGCCTGGCCGCTTCCCTCCCTATCTGCTCCGCTGTGGGTGGGCGGAGCTTCGGCCCTTCCCGCCTTCTGAACCGGATTCCCGCCCTAGCTGCTTTGCGGTGGGTGCTCCGGGCAACAGCCCCACCCACCAGCGCCCGCTTCCCTCCCTAACTGCTCTGCCCGCCTACCTCCCGCTCCGGCTTGAGCGGCTGTAGATCACCCGCTGAGCGCCCTTTTTCTTCCTTGTTAAGACTTCAACTATTCTGCAAAATTTCCTAAGTAGTTATAAGGTCTTCCTGAGGTGTGGGAAGCCCAGTAGGCTAGTGGGCGATCACCATGTGGCCTTTGATTCTGTCTCCTGTCGATCTTACCAGGTGCCTCTCCAAATGGGAGTTCCCGAATCCCGGATTTAGTGGCTTCCGTGTCTGCGAGAGATGGGGAAGAGCCTTGCCCTGGGACTTTTAACAATCCCTTGGGAGCTGTGCGTGTTCCCGGAGGAGCCAGACACTCCGGTTTTTGCACAATGTCCCACAACTCTGTGTTTTCTATGGCTCCTCTCTCCCACATTCAAAATGTATCTGTGCAGTTCGCCGCCATCTTTCCCCCCCCCATTATACATTTGATATGACTATACATTTGAACCACTGTCAAATGTCATGTTGTGAAAAGGGATTTCCTGTAAAGTAATTAAAAATCACTGATGCAATCAAATTCTGTGTGTGCCTTTCTTCACATCTCTCACTACACTATCACAGACACACTTCTATTTGAATCTCTCTGGCTTTAGATTTCCAGAACTCAGCTGCTAGGAAGAGTGCAGCCAGACTCTATACCTCACAAGCTAGTTCTCCCAGGAATGATAAGTAGGAAATAGCTCCTTGTTTTAGCTACATTTACAGTTTCATCTTTAGGGACTCCTAGGAGTTGAGTCATTAGTTTCCCCTTATCTGCTCTCAGATACACATCTGTTATTCAACTGTCAGAATCGCTCTGCTGTTTCAGAATGATTCCCCAAAAGTAACAGTCAAACAGGCAAATATGAAGACAGAAAAACTGTAGAAAATCATAACTGGCAACAAAATTTACCTACCAAACCATCAAAACAACATCAAAGGAAAATTGTCAGAAATCCAACTTTTATATCATTTACATGACATAATGGGTCTTATAGATACAACAAAGATAAATTATACAACTAGTAGCAATCGTTTTGAATATAAATATCAGGATTAAAAATCCACCAGTACACAATGACAATGTGAAGGAATGTACCCTAAAATGCATCCAGCGTTAAACAGTGACATGGACTTTTCAAATCTACGATACTTAATCCTCAGAGAAAAGTATCTGGATTTTTTTTTTGAGACAGGCATTATGTATCTATGAACATGTGCACACATACATGCACACACACTGTAACATCTACAGATGGTGAAGCAATTTAGATAGACAAAATACCTAACAATTGCCAAGTCAATGTAGTCTGTTCTTTTGTTAACTTGAACACAGACACACAGTAGTAGATGGCTCAGTGATGAAGACTTCTCCTGAGCATTGTGCCAACCTTAATTTTGTCATTAGAAAAACCTCACCAAATGAACACACAAGCTAAATTGTCAATGATAACTTTTGAGATCGCTGAAGGTCAGATCTAGCACTTGATTCTGTAGATTTCTCCATATATGTACATGTCGGTGTTGGTCAATAAATACTGAACTGTTGTTTAGAGAAGGAGTTATAGGGCTGGTTAAGTTTCTGTAAGGTGCTGATTGTCATATTTTTATGTATTGATCAACATATGACTTGTATCATTTGTTTATCTGTTTGCAAAAACCTATTTTAACATATAGGATCTATTTGTTACTGTCTAATTCACAGACTGTAGTGCTAGCTAACATGGAATCTCTCACCCCAGCAGAAATCCAGAACCATATATATCCAAGTCACCAACAAAGAGCAAATTATTTTTTAAATGTTACATAAAGAGACTACAAAATGGACATTGAGACACAGCATAAAAATTGAAAGGCAAAGACAAAGTGTGTCGTTGTCCCAGCTTAATGTTGGTGGACATGATGTGTCAGGAACTCAGAATAGTCTCTGTATTTATACAACCTGCAAAAATGCTGCGGATATTGATATAGCTTTTAATGTGCATAAAGTCCAAAAATACTGACTTTACAGATAAAGAAAATAGTGGACTTGTTGGACCCTAGCTCAGATCATCATTTTTCTTCCCCAGCTCCAAAGAAAAAGATCTCCATCTTTATTTTGTTTATAAATGTAAGGCAGTTTCAAGTAGAAAAATAAATGCTTATAAACTACTGCTGATATTTAATTGACAATAACTGTATCACTATAAATTAATAGTATGTATATGTGTACACATGTTCATAGACACAGAATGCCTGTGTCAAAAAATTTAGCAAAGGATGGTTGTAGAGCTTTTTTTTCAATGTAGATATGCATTATCATTTTAAGTGGTTACATACCATGTTTTCATTATTTCTGACAAGCAGAAGTATTTTAATATTTATCTATTTTAAACATACCAAAGTTATAATTGTACCACATTCTATATACTTATAATTCTGCAATATATGTTCAGTTCCTTCATAATGCCCAGATATTTTTCCAATAAACCCTTAAAAATTCAACTTACTTATAAATATCTCTTTTACTGCACTTAAGAAATATTTTACAGTTTAAAGTCCTGTTTTTCATGTTCTATTGCTCCATTTTCAGTTGTGTTAATTTTTAGTTTTAATTGAAATTGAGTTGTACTTCTCATGTGAGCAAGAGAGATAAACATGAGAACTAATTTCATCTAAATGATTCATAACCAGATGTCTGGAGATTATCCAGAATTAAAATAAATATCCAAAGAAATATCAGAATGTATGTGATGCTGATGTAACCGGAAGTAATAAATAAATGTAATTTTTAAAAAACCAAAGTGGTTATTTTTAGAACTGTAGCAATGTCACTGCCAAATGATACAACCAGAATCTCATTTGCTTTGCAGAAATAGAATTACTTAGTATTCTATATTTTAATCACTTGTTTTGCTATAGAAATGCTTTAGATTGGGGAGCTCAAACCACAGAAGTTTGTTATTTGAGAGATTTAGAGTGAATAATTCTAATATCAAGCTGTCAGCAGGACTGGTGACTGGTAAGGGATCTTGCTTTGGGTCACAGGTAGCTATGGTAGCTTTCTGAGTTTGTCTGATGTTCTATTTGTGTACATTGAAAAAGAAACACAGAGCTGAGAATACAAAGAGCAAGACTGTGGTATATGGTTATTTCTCCTGGCCTGAAATCACCATTTTGTGGTAAACTTCTGAGTCGCCTTATGTATTGTCAAGATAATGACAGAAGCAGAGTCACAGTGTTAATTAGGGTCATGGCAATGTAACAGGGATGTTAAGAGTCGCATGACACTCACATGAGATTCCACTGACCAATCCCTCCAACCTCCTAGGTTTTGGTGGTGGTAGGAGGTGTTGTAAAGCTATCTAAAGTCAAGGACACAGTGAAGCCCCTGAGGCACCATCCATGGTGTAATAACAGTTGGTTTGTGTGTCAACATACTTAGGTAAGTAACTTCTGGCTTATCTATTGTAAGTAAACCCAATCAGCTTATTAGTTCTGGAAGTTGTACTTGAATGAAATTGTTTCTTGGGTCTATGGCCAGCACTGTCTCTAGAGTAAACAGACATTTGTGTATGTCTCTCCAGCAGACAGCACACCAGCGAATAAGCTATCCATCTATTTATTCTCTCTTGGTATGAGAGTACTAACCCTGTCTGTGAGCTCCTTATCCTGAGGATGTCAGTTACCTCAATCACTGTCTTAGAGGCCTCATTTCCAAATATAGTTAGTCACATTGATGGTTGCCATTTCCACATACAAATTTGAGGGAGAACACAAACATTCATTCCATAACATTGACCAACACAACAACTCATCACTGCCAACACAGCAATTCAGACCACAGTGATTCCCAGAATAAAAATCTAGAAATACAGCTCTCTGCAAGCAATAAAATCCAAGCCATGTAGAGAGCTGGTTAATGTCAGGCCTGGGGATCAGTGTACAGGGCAAATCTACACAAGAGAAGTTCAACAGATAAAATCATGCCCAAAAGACTCCAAAGTGAAGAGGCATCTTACAAAAATGGAAAATTGAACAATTAATTATTTCTTCAAGTTACACCTCAATCACAGTCCCCTCCCTTCCCCCCCTCCCGGTCCCACCCTCTTACCCTCTTCTCCCTTTCCCTCCTATCTACATACATTTTTAAAATTTAAAGTGTATCTTTTCCCCCCAACAGCTCCCCATTTTAATCCAATAAAGGATTCTTTTTCTTATAAAAATAAATACAATACAAAACTGTAGGAGGCTAAATTAAATTAGATTTAGAAAATATATAGGGGTTTCTGATACTGTCTCTTAATTCGAGGCATGGAGAGCATTATCAGCATGTGGACTAAAAACAGGAAACAAACAGGAGACTTAATAGACTGAAAAACAAGGTTGAAGTCAGGAAAACAGGAAAGACTTAATGGACTTGAAGAAACAAAGTATCTGGCCTGACATTGTTTTCAGCTGCTAAGTGGGCGGAGCTCAAATTAAGCTGAAACAGAGTTCCTCCTATTTAAGGACAATGCATGGAGCCCAGAAAGAGAAGAGGCCCCTGATGCTAGAGAACTCCAAGAGTCCTGCTGAAAAAAGTGCTGGCCATCATTTGATGGCCAGATTTCCCTGAAGCAGAAAGAAGCTGGTGAGCAAAGAAAGCCTGAGCAAGACACCAAAAGGCCAAGGACTAAACCCTGTGGCTCAGCTTTTGCCTACAGGGGTTTGATCTGTCCGAACAGTGGCCTAAAGGAAACTGTGCCTGGCTTTAAGGACTGAGACAGAGCAGCTGAGTTCCTGATTCAAAAGAAGTAAGTTGGCCTGAAGACAGCTGGGGTCTCCCACAGAGAAGAAAGCATGAAACCTTATTTAAGGTGAGACTGCAATAACCAACTTACCCTGACGAACCTGCATCTGAGAGATCCAGAAAAAGGACTGCTAAGTGCGTTAAAGAATCTACAAAAAAGACTGTGTTCCTGACGACTGAGGACCTGCCCCAGAGACTGTATCATTCTACAAGGTTAGAAAAATAATTATCAATAGGTTTAGTGGATAGGTTAAAGGGGTTGTAAGAATTTATAGAATTAATAGTTAAGAAATTGTTGGTGTTTGTTATAAGTGAATTTAGTAATAAGTAAATAAGTGATAAATAATAATTTAAAAGTTCGGTTACATAAAACAATAAGAACATTTAGGCAACAATTATGAAAATTAAAAGGTATAGAATATATTCCCAATATCCAGTCCATACATACTTGACAACTGATAATATTCTATTATCTATCTATCTTGATAAGTTTAAAGTTCTATATTTAAAGCAGTTTCAATCCTAAGTTGCATTACCAACTTAAAAACAACTTCTTAGACCTAGAACATTCTTTCAGTTCCTAAATAACTCAAAATTTAACTGTGAGACTATAACTATCTACTCTTCAGTCACATTAGAGACCTGAGAAGGTTAAATATATCTGAATAAAGTAGAACTATCAAGCAAGCAGCTTCTAAAACTAAGAAATAAAATACTGGCTGCCTGGACAGTCCTCAAATTCTCTCCATACATTAGAGCATCTATCTTCAACCTTTTTGCCCAGTATCTCTGACAGACATTAATTGCAAAGCAGGAATTATGAAGGACTTGCCCACTCTGTCTCAGCAGAGCTAGGCTGTTGACTTACATGCTTCCAAGTTTTGTCCTTTTCAGACAGCATTCTGTCTACAGTTGAATCAAGGGCTTTCTCTTGCCCAGTGACAAGCTTGTCACTATTGCATCAATCTCCAAATGGAGATTCGTCGATGCTTATCATCTCCTTGAAGTAGAATAGGGGTACTGTCAGAAGATGACAGGCATCAATATCAAAAAAAATCTCAATTTAAGAAAAAAATCTTTAAATGCAATATTCTAAGAAAAAACAAAAATAGAAAAAATGAATGAAAGAGAAAGAAAAAATAAAAGAGAAAAGAAAAAGTAGGGCACATCAAAGTTAGACGGAGAAATTTCTCATCTATCAGACTGGCAAAAATCTGAGTCTGAATACACACTGTGCTGATGGTCTGTGGAGAAGCTCATGTTGCTAATAGGGATGCTAAAAGGAATGCAGCCTACAAAAGGAAATTTGGGAACATTCAGGAAAATTACATATGTATTTGTTTACCTTTTGGTCCAGCATTTGGAAAACTACTAACAAAAAAAAATCAACAACAAAAAATGACTATGTGCAAGATTATCCATAGGAGCATGACTAGTGATCACAAATAGAAAAACAAACAAACAAATACATAAATATTAAAAAATGGTAAAACAAACCAAATGTGCATTTGTTGGAGGACCAGTAAAATCAAGTGTGATGAATTTTTCAAAACAATACAGTGAAGTATAAAAACAGAATAGGAAACTCTATAAACTTTAATGGCAAAGTCTCCAGGATAAGCAGGGGAAGGAACAACACAGTGTCTACTGTGCAACCTCTGGAGTAATAAAAATGGAAAGATACAATTAAATGTATATGTTTATACTAACAAGAAACAAATGGAATGTAAGCCAGAAGAAATGGATGAAATGTAAAAGAGAAAACACACAAACAAAAATGGAAAATTTGAGTATCTTCAAAAAATAATTCCATGTTATTGAAATCACAAATTTGTTTAAGCCTATAAATCCAAAATAATAGTTTTCAATGACTAATCTTAAGGGTATTTGAGGGAATTATTGTGAACTAGTAGGCATAGAAGAGATTTCCTGTTTTGCCTGATGAATTACAATTTCAAGAGTTAATAAGGTAAGCAAAACATCTTTTTTTATTCTTTGAAAGTTGATACTATAAGGTTTGTTGTTGTTGTTTATTTATTACTTCAAATTACATTTCCATCACAGTCCACTCTCTCTACCTCTCCAGGTACCACCCTCCTCCCTCTTCCCCCTCTCCCACCTATCCTATTCCTCCAGAGTGAGTTGCCCCCACATATTAGGCCCCCCTCAGTTCAACTGTCATATGAATGTTAAGAACTTCCGCTTGCCATAGGGGCATATATGGCAACTACATTAGGGCACAGTGTCCCACTAACAAGTAACAAGGTCTATGTTCCTCTTCCTTTTGGTGTGTTGCTGTAGGATAGATATCCTGGACTACAAGGTTAAAACCCAATTAGAAGTGAATAATGCCATGTGCATCTTTCTGAGTCTGGATAAGTTCACTCAGCATGAGCTTTTCTAGTTCCATCCATATGGCTGCAAATTGCATGATTTCCTTGTTTCTGATGGCTAAGTAGTATTCCATTGTGTAAATGTACCACAGTATTTTTATCCATTCATCTGTTGAGGGACATCTGGGCTGTTTCCAGTTTCTACCTATTACAAATAAAGCTTCTATGAACATAGATGAGGTTATTTATGCCCTTATGGTTTGGTGAGGAATCATTTGGATGTATACTCAGAAGTAGTATGATTGGGTCTTGGGGTAGAGCTATTCCAAGATTTCTAAGACATCACCAGACTGATTTCCATAGTGGATGTACAAGCTTGCACTCCCAAAAGCAATGGAGGAATGTTCCCCTTTCTCCACAACCTCACCAGCATGTGCTGTCATTTGAGTTTTTGATCTTGGCCATTCTGACAGCTGTTGAGATGGAATCTCAGAGTTGTCTTGAGTTGTATTTCTCTGATGATTAAGGATGTTGAGCATTTCTTCTAGTGTCTCTTGGCCATTAGAGATTCCTCCTTTGTGATTCTTGGTTTACCTCTGTTCCCCATTTTTTGATTGGGTTATTTCGTTCCTTGGTGTTTACTTTCTTGAGTTGTTTATAAAGTATGGATATTAGCCCCCTGTCAGATGTGGGGCTTGTAAAGATCTTTTCCAAGATTGTAGGTTGCTGTTTTGTTCCAATGAGAGTTTCCATTGCCTTACAAAAGATTTTCAGTTTCATGAGGTCCCATTTATTGATTGTTGGTCTTAGAGTCTGAGCTATTTGTGTTCTGTTCAGGGAGTTGATACCTTTGCCAATGAGTTCAAGGCTCTTCTCCACTTTTTCTTCTATTAGATTTAATGTGTCCAATTTTATGCTAAGGTCTTTGATCAACTTGGACTTAAGTTTTGTGCAAGGTGATAAATATGGGTCTGTTTGCATTCTTTTACACGTTGGCATCCAGTTAGACCAGCACCATTTGTTGAAGATGCTGTCCTTTTTTCCATTGTACAATTTTGGCTTCTTTGTCAAAAATTAGGTGATCATAGGTGTGTGGATTTATTTCTCTGTCTTCAATTCGATTCCATTGAACAACTGGTATGTTTCTATAGCAGTACCATGCTGTTTTTATTACTATTTCTCTGTAGCACAGCTTGAAATCTGGAATGGTGATGCCTCTAGATATTTTTTTATTGTACAGGACTGATTTAGCTATTCTGGGTTTTTTGTTATTCCATATGAAGTTGAAAATTGTTTTTTTCCAGGTCTTAAATTGTGTTGGCATTTGATAGGAATTGCATTGAATCAGCTTATTGCTTTTGGTAGGATGGGCATTTTTATTATATTGATCCTACCTATATATGAGCATGGGCGAACTTTCCATCTTCTGATGTCCTCTTCAATTTCTTTCTTCAAGGACTTGAAATTTTTGCCATACAGTTCTTTTACTTGTTTGGTTAGTATTACCTCAGGGTATTTAATATTATTTGTGGCTACTATGAAGGGTGCTAATTCCCTTATTTCTTTTTCTGCCCATTCATCTTTTGTATAAAGAAGGGCTACTGATATTTTGAATTAATTTTGTATCCAGCCACCTTGCTGAAGGTGTTTATCAGCTATAGTACTTCTCTTTTACAATTTTTGTGATCACTTATGTATACTGTCATATCATCTGTAAATAGGGATACTTTGATTTCTTCCTTTCCAATTTGTATCCCCTTGATCTTGTTTAGTTGTCTTATTCCTCTAGCTAGAATTTCAAGTACTATGTCGAAGAGACATGGGGAGAGTGGGCATCCTTACCTTGTCCCTGATTTTAGAGGAAATGCTTTAAGTTACATTTAATTTTATATTGGCAACTGGCTTGCATATTGCATTTATTATTTCTAGATATGCTCCTTGTATGCCATCTCTCTCCAGGACTTTTAGCATAAAGGGATGTTGGATTTTGTCAAATGCTTTTTCAGCATCTAGCAAGATGATCATGTGGTTTTTGTTTTTGTTTTTTTTTTTTATTTCAGCTTGTTTATATGGTGGACTAGATTGATGGATTTTCATATGTTGAACCACCCCTGCATTCCTCGGATGAAGCCTACTTGATCATGGTGTATGATATTTTTTATGTGTTCTTGGATTTGGTTTCCCAGTATTTTATTAAGTATCTTTGTGTCTATGTTCATGAAAGAAACTGCTCTGAAGTTCTCTTTCTTTATTGGGTCTTTGTGTGGTTTAGGTATCAGAGTGACTGTGGTCTTGTAGAATGAATTGGCAATGTTCTCTCTGTTTCTATTTTATGGAAGAGTTTGAAGAGTACTGATATTAGCTTTTCTTTGAAAGTCTGGTAGAATTCTGGGCTGAAACCATCTTGCCTGAACTTTTTGTGGTTGAGAGACTTTTAATAATGACTGTTTCTTGATCGGGTAGTGTTAAGCATTCTAAATGTTAATTGGTCCTGTTTGCTGACTGTTACACTGTCTCTGATTGGTTAAATAAATGCTGAGGCCTGAGATTGGGCAAAGGCAGAGAAAGGTGGGACTTCCTGAGATTAGAACAGGAAGCCTGCGCTTTACACAGAGGATTAATTCTTTCCAGCCAGCAGGAGGAAGAAGGAGAACACATGCCATGGGTTAGAAAAAAGAACCTCATTCCACATGGCCAGGAACATCGTCATAGTGTGGAGAATAGCAGTCCAAGTGGACATATGTATATATGGGGTCATATTTGACTAATAGAGTCAAGAGCTAGCTTAGATGGGCCAAGATTGCACAATTCAGGCCAAGACTTGTTAAAATTCACATGGTGTCTGTGTGTTCATTTATAGTGGATGGATAAGGATTAGCCACCAAACTAATTAAATATAATATAAATACTGTTAAGCAATTTAATTAATTATTTCTACAAATGGTGCCCAACGTAATTTATTTTTTTCTACAGTTTCTATTTCCTTAGGGATTATAGAACTGTTTAATTTATTAATCTGATCTTGATTTAAATTTGGTAGGTGGGATGCTCTAGTGGTACAATCGGTTAGCACGCAGTACCTATAAATTTAGTAGATGGAATCTATCAAGAAAATTGTCTATTTTGCTTAGGTTTTTCAATTTTGTGAAGTACAGGTTTTTCAAGTAAGCTCTAAAGATTTTCTGAATTTCTTTGATGTCTGTTGTTTTTTTCTCCCTTTTAATTTCTGATTTTTTTTTTTAATTTGGGTATTTTCCATCTGTCTTCTAGTCAGTTTGGCTAAGGGTCTGTTTATTTTGTTGATTTTCTCAAAGAACCAACTCTTGATTTCATTGATTCTTTGTATAATTCTTTTTGTTTCTAAAATTTGTTGATTTCAGTCCTAAGTTTGATAATTTCATGCCTTCTGCTCCTCTTGGGGGTGTTTGCTTCTTTTTTTCTAGCTCTTCCAGTTCATCTGTTAGGTTGATATTATGAGCTGTCACAATTTTCTTCTTGAAGGCACTTAGTGCTATGAACTTTCCTCGTAGCACAGCTTTCATTATGTCCCATAGGTTTGAGTATCTTGTGCCTTCGTTTTCATTATATTTTAGGAAGTCTTTGATTTCTTTCTTTGTTTCTTCCCTGAATCAATAGCCATTGAGAAAAGAGTTGTTTACTTTCCATGAATGTGTAGGCTTTTTTATTATTTCTGATGTTGTTGAACTTCAGCTTTAAACCATGGTTTTGTGATAAGATACAAGGGGTTATTTCAATTTTCTTATATCTATTGAGGTTTGATTTGTGTCTGACTATATGGTCAGTTTTGGAGAAGGTTCCATGAGGGGCTGAAAAGAAGGTGCATTCTTTTGTGTTTGGGTAAATATGTGTTAGGTTCACTTGTTTTATTACCTCTGTTAGTCTCATTATTTCTCTGTTTGGGGTGTTGAAGTCTCCCACTATTAATGTATGGGGATTGGTGTGTGGTTTAAGTTTTAGAAGAGTTTCATTTACAAATATGTGTTCCCTTGTATTTGGGGCATAGATACTCAGAACTGAGTTGTCATCTTGATGAATTTTTCATTTAACAAGTATGTAGTGCCCTCCCCTATCTTTTTTCATTAATTTCAGTTGAAAGTCATTTTATTTACTACTAGGATGGCTACTCCAGCTTGCTTCCTGGGACCGTTTTTCTTGGAAAACCTTTCCCCAGCTCTTTACTCTGAGGTAGCATCTATCTTTGTTAGTGAGATGTGTTTCTTGTATGCAGCAAAATGATGGTTCTTGTTTAAGGATCCAGTCTGTAAACCTGTGTCTTCTTATTGGGGAGTTGAATCCATTGATGTTGAGGGATATTAATGACCATAAGTTCTAATTTCCTGCAATTTTGATGTAGGTGGTGGTTGTGTGTTTCTTTTGGTTTAGCTTCAGTGGAATTTTTTGCTTCCTTTGTTTTCTTGGGCGTAGTTATCTTTTCTGGTTTGGTGTTTTCCTTCTATGATCTTCTCTAGAGCTGGATTTGTGGAAAGATACTTTTTAAATTTGGTTTTGTCATGGAATATCTTGTTTTCTCCATCTATGTTGATAGAAAGTTTTATTGGTATAGTAGACTGGGCTGGCACTTATAGTCTCTTAGGGTTTATAGGGCATCCAACCAGGCTCTTCTGGCTTTTAAAGTTTCTGAGAAAAAGTCAGGCATAATTCTGATGGGTCTCCCACTACTTGTTACTTGACCTTTTTCTCTTACAGCTTTTAATCTTCATTTGGATTTTCAATTATTATGTGGCAAAAGGAATTTCTTTTCTTGTCTAACCGATTTGGTGTTCTGTATGACTCTTGGAATTTTACTGGCATTTCTTTCTTTAGGTTTGGGAAGTTTTCTTCTAAGATTTTTTTGAAGATGTTTCCTAGACTTTGGAGTATGGAGTCTTCTCTTTCATTTATACCTATAATTCTTAGGTTCTGTGTTTTCATTGAGTCTTGACTTCTTGGATGTTGTGGGTGAGAACTTTTTTAGATTTCTCATTTTCTTTGATTGTTTTACTGATTTCTTCAATCGAGCCATCCAGGCCTGAGACTCTGTCTTCCATCTCTTGTATCCTATTTGTGATACTCATGTCTGTATGTGGTTCCTGTTCTCTTTCCTTGATTTTCCACCTCCAGGAGTGTATCTGCTTATGTTTTCTTTATTGGTTCCATTTCCAATTTCAAGTCTTGAACTGTTTTATGCATTTCCTGCTCCAATTTGGTTGTCTTTTCCTGCAAATCTTTCATAGCCTATGTCTTTCCCATTCATGTTTGACTGAGTTAGCTTGGAGGTCTCTCATGGAATTCTCCATTGCTTTCATTTGTAAAATTGTGTATTCTTTAAATCCTTTCAAGGATTTATTTTCTTCTTGTAAGTCCTCTGTCATTTTCCAAAATATAGCTTTGTCATCATTTTCCTGTGTTTCAGCTTGGTGGAATGGTCAAAGCTTGCTGTACTAGCATTGCTGAATTTTGTTGGAGTCATATTTCCCTGACTTTTGTCACTTCTGTTCTTTTGCTAGCCTTTAATCATCTGGTTGTTCTTATCTGTTTGTTCCTGGTGCCTTCTGGACTGGTGTCAATTAGGACGCTTTGGTATAGAGACTATATAAACTTGGTGTTCTGTATCTCTCCATAGGCTACAGATGGGGTCTTGTGTGCAGATTGGTTCTCAGTGTGCCTCTCAGAACTCACCCTTCCTGTTGTGTCTCAATTGGAAACTCAGTTCAGAGGTTGTGGTGGGATGTGTTATTACCACCTGCAAGTTCCTGAGATCCCGCTGGTCTTCTTAGTGATGTTGGTGGGGGTTGGCAGGCCACAGAATATAGGCTAGAGCTGCAGCTCTCCTGCAGCTTATGCATCTGGACTATGATAGTAGTCCTCCAAAGCTGCTCTTAGGGGGGTTTCAGGTTCAACATTCACCTTACAGCTAGAAGCACTGTGATCTGGTACAGCCCACATGGCCCAGGCAGTGAGCAGTGGTCCAGGATTGTTTCACTGCTTCAGGTTCAGCACTCTGTGTTGTTGTAGTCTGGGTGTTCAGCTGAGAGACGAGGCAGGTGCCAGCAGGGAATTCTGGTGTGGAATTTACCCCCTGTCCACAGTACTTGGATTCAGAGAAGCTCAGCTGCCTTTTCCCTTTCAGAATCACTCTACTCCAGTCTGTCTGCCAATGTGCCTTCTGACAGTTTCCCTGTAGCTAGAAAGTCAGGACTATGGTCATCCTCCTAGTCCACTCTCAGGGGAGGGGGGTTTATCTCAGAATCAACCCATGCCTCTCTGTCGGAAGTCCTGTTGTCCTGTGCAGCTCACTTGCTAAGGAAGCATGCAGTAGTCCAGAACTGTTTTACTGCTCTGGACTGAGATCTAGATGCTGTAGACTGAGGCAGTAGATGGAAAGCCCTGCCAAAGTGGGTGGGGGCAGGAAATTCCAATATGAAGTTCACAAGGCATCTACAACACTTGCACTCAGTGGGGCTCTCAATTGCCTTTTCTCTGCCAGACCTGCTGTGTTCCAGAGCAGTCTGGGTCCACATGGTTTCTAACAGTTTCCCTGTAGCTAGGGTGTCGGGAATGTAGTAATGATTCTCCCTTATGGCTGACATTCTCATTATGGAAGCTAGTGATGAGTTAATACATTCTAAAGGTTTCACTGTATAATCACAGAATGTTAGCCCAACTTTAGAGGTAAGCAATTAAGGTTATTAATGGAACTACAGCTCCAGAAAATTTTACTTTAGTCTTACAACATTCCAACTTGATAATCAAGTTCTTATTAGCCATTCTGTGCTATATAATCTTTAACTATTTTTGTATAGATTTTCATTAATATTTAATATCTAAATAAAATTAAATAATAGATTACTTATTTTATAATCCTCAAGTGACTTAATGGAAGCATAGTATAAATAACACATCACAATAGGAAAAAGAAAACAAACAGATGTCCTGGACCTTACTTTGAAAGAACACAATGCTATCTACCCTCCTGTGAGTTCCTAAGACCCAAGCACAATCAACCCTTGGATATAACTTCCATAACATACACAACCCAATGGGATATGCTAAATTCTTCCATGAATATATGATATCCAAATTCTACAGACTGTAGGAAAGTAAAATTGAATGTCATACAGGTAGATTGTAGAATATAGACTAAAATACATTAAATGAAATATAGAATAAACAGGTATTAAATGGAAAAATTTAAAGGTCAAGTTCAAATTACTGTGCTCAAGCACATGTCTGAGTTAAAACATCCCTACAAATCCATGCATATGTACCTACAAATGTCAGCATCATGAAGTGATACTGACTGTGTGTAGAGAGTAAAAGGCAAAACCAGGCTGTGTCATGAGCAAGGAACTCCTAGCATGGTCATGTGTCTTGATTTTTTTGGTTCTTATCATTCACTTGATTTATGTGATTTTCTGTATTTGTGTTTTCTTTTATAATAGATGAATTTTTGATGTAGCTAATGTCTCAAAGTATGATTAATTTTCCATATGATCTGGAAAAGAACATGAATAAACATGAATATCAAACAAAAATTAACACTTGTTGCAATTCCATATTTACAATATAAAATGCAAAAATTGATTTGAACTTCTAAAATGAAACTTTAAAATGTTAAACAATGAAGTAATATGTAAAATATTTCACCAAAATGACTATATTTTAAAAACATTTTGTCTGCCAAACTATTATCTAGCCTGATTTAATTAAAACTTAATTTTTTTTTGCTGAAGTTACAGAATTAATTATTGTTTGATACCCATATGGCAAAGTGTCATGTACTGGATAAAACTACTTTAATAATGGTGTCTACACTACTTTTATAAAATGAATATCACCCGGTGTTCACAGGATTATATGTTAACATACATATGAGAATTATGTATATATAAGAGAATATGAATTACCAGAAGGTTTTTCTTCCATTTCTCCTTATCATCACCATACCTACAAGAAATGATTTCACTGCCTGACAACAATGAAACTTAAAATTTGAAGCTATTTTGCAAGGAAGGCAGAGAAACCAACAACCAAATAACAGCACTAGAGGAGTGGAGTAATTTCAAAATATGCCCCATGAATATCTGAGAACTTGCAAAAAACCTCCAAGAAAACAAGATGAGCATCTTATCTCTGTTCCTACATAACTTGGATTGTTCTTGGAATGTGCTTTTGTGACCCTTCCTGGTGTAGTAAATAGGAGTGGGTTTGCTTCAGGTTACATATTGGTGCTTCCTTTGTTTATTCAGAAGATGTTTCAGCACTGGTTGTCTTTGTAACTGTACATAGCCTAAACTCATGTGAACTTTGCTCATATGAGCTTTCTTAACATTCAGAGTACCCTAAGAGTATAAATTGTCTGATGCACTGGGTAAATTTGGCTATTGCATGAGACCTCATTTATATAGACTCTAATCTGCAAGGTTCATGCTGCTTACTAGACTGTTAACGAGGACACTCTGAGAAGAGCATACAAAAGATATTTCTGAATCTAGGGATCCTGGGTTTCTAGTAGGAACCTTAGCAGCCAGGGTAACAGTGATCCTCAAGAGGGATTCATTACGTTTTATGTTGTGAAATGAACAAACATCCTAGCAAGGTGAAACTTGGAACGTTAGTATCTCCATTTACCAGTGGTCCTAGTTAGGGATTTTCTGCATCTGAAAGTTAGAAGCAAGGAAGCATCCTAGCAGGGGAGAGTCTGAAGCTTCCCTTGTACGAATTCCTTATTGTGACCCTGCAAATCTTCCAAGGGTCTTATTGTGCAAAATGAAATGAAACTATTTCTGCAATTCTGAGCTTTCTACATACTATAGGTTTATAAGTTTGTGAAAATTTAATCATATTTATCATATTTATTTTCTACAATTTTTTTCATTCATTGAATTCTGTTATGGGCTCCATTATTGGAGACCATAAATTTATTCTTTATTTGTAGCTTTGACTTTTATATAGCCTGCCAGCTCACACTTATTGCTTATTCATGCTGTGTTTGCTTAGCTCTACCTCTTCTAAGCCACTCTCATTATTGCTTTAATGAGCTTGCATGTTTCTGTGAATCACCTTCCTAACAACATCACCACTGGTACTGAAGTACCAGGACTAGGGATAATTATTGTTTTGCATTTAGATTATTATTACTTTGCATTTATATAGCCTACTTCTTCATTTTATATTTTATTCTCAGCAAGTTCTTTTTGGTGATTCTCATTAAGCATATTTTAAAAAGAAAACAACAGTGCAACACATAAAAAATTACAAGAGAGAATCTTGTAAATTATTTTTTTATTAATTGATTTATTTGTTTAATTTACATTCCAATTGAAATCCCATTCCCTCCTCTCCTCCCAGTCTCATATTCCTACCCACTTCCTCCAAAATCCCCTCACCCAGTACTGACCCACACTGGCACTTCAAATTACATTAGGACTAAGTGCCTCCTCTTTCACTGAGGCAAGACAAGGCAACTCTGCTAGGGAAACAGGACACAGAGGGGGGTAATAAGAGTCCAAGAGAGAGACAGCACCTACTCCAATTGTTAGGGGACCTACTTGAGAATCAAACAGATTATCAGCTTCATTTGTATAGGAAACCTAGGACCAGTCCATGCCAAGTTCTTTTTGGTGCTTCCCATTAAGAATATTTTTAAAAAGATTATTGGTATTAGCTCTTCTATGAAGGTCTGGCAGAATTCTGTGCTGAAACCATCTGGCCCTGGGCTTTTTTTCGTTGGGAGATTTTTAATGACTGTTTCTACTTTTCCAGGGGTTATAGGGCTGTTTAATCTGTTAACCTGATCTTGATTTAGCTTCAGTAGGTGGAATCTATCAAGAAAATTGTCCATTTTGCTTAAGTTTTCATATTTGGTGGAGTATAGATTGTTAAAGTAGGACCTAAATATTCTCTGGATTTCCTCAAGGTCTGTTGTTATTTCTCCCCTTTCACTTCTAATTTTGTTGACTTGGGTTTTCTCCCTCTGCTTTTTAGTTAATTTGGCTAAGGGTTTGTCTATTTTGTTGATTTTCTCAAAGAACCAACTCTTGGTTTCATTGATTCTTTGTATCATTCTTTTTGTTTCTAAGTTGTTGATTTCAGCCCTAAGTATGATGATTTCCTTGCTTCTGCTCCTCTTGGGAGTGTTTGCTTCTTTTTTTTCCCAATTCATCCAGTTTAGCTGTTAACTCGCTAATATGAGCTATCACAATTTTCTTTTTGATGGCACTTAGTGTTATGAACTTTCCTCATAGCAGAGCTTTCATTGTGTCCCATAGGTTTGGGTATGCTGTGCCTTCATTTTCGTTGGATTTTAAGAAGTCTTTGATTTCCTTCTTTATTTCTTCCCTGACCCAGTAGTCATCCAGTAAAGAGTTGTTCAATTTCCATGTGTGTGTAGGCTTTCTGTTGTTTTTGTTGTACTTGAAGTCCAGCTTTATTCCATGGTGGTCTGATAAGATAGAGTTATTTCAGTTTTCTTGTATCTGTTGAGGCTATCTTTGTATCCAACTATACTCTTCAAACTCTCACAAAATAGAACCAGAAAGAACACTGCCAAACTCATTCTATGAGGCCACAGTCACCCTGATTCCTAAACCACACAAAGACCCAACAAAGCCAACAAAGAAAGAGAACTACAGACCACATCTCCCTCACGAATATAGATGCAAAAATACTTAATAAAATACTAGCAAATCGAATCCAAAAATACATCAAAAGTATCACACACCATGATCAAGTAGGCTTCATCCCAGGAATGCAGGGATGATTCAACATATGAAAATCCATCAATGTAATTCACCATGTAAACAAGATGAAAGAAAAAAAACAACATGATAATCTCACTAGATGTGGAAAAAGCATTTGACAAATCCAACACCCCTTCATACTAAAAGTTCTGGAGAGAAGGGACATACAAGGACCATACCTAGAAATAATAAAGGCGATATACAGCAAGACAGTAGCCAAAATCAAATTAAATGGAGAGAAACTTGAAGCATTTCCTCTAAACTCAGGGACAAGACAAGGATATCCACTTTCACCATATCTCTTCAATATACTACTTGAAGTTCTTGCTAGAGCAATAAGACAACTAAAGGAGATCAAGGGGATACAAATTAGAAACGAAGAAGTCAATTATCCCTATTTTCAGATGATATGATAGTATACATAAGCAACCCCAAAAATTCCACCAGAGAACTCTTACAGCTGATAAGCATCTTCAGCAAGGTAGGTGGAAAAAAATTAATTCAAAAAAAAATCAGAAGTCCTTCTCTATACAACAAATAAATGGGCTGAGAAAGAAATCAGGGAAACAACTCCCTTCACAATAGCTACAAACAATATAAAATATCTGGGGGTAACTCTAACCAGGCAAGTAAAGGACCTGTACAACAAGAACTTCAAGTCATTGAAGAAAGAAATTAAACAGGCCATCAGAAGATAGAAAGATCTCCCATGCTCATGGATAGGTAGGATCAACGTAACAAAAATGGCCATCCTACCAAAAGCAATATACAGATTCAATACAATTCCTATCAAAACACCAACACAACTCGTTATAGACCGGAAAAAGTTATTCTCAATTTCATATGGAACAACAAAAACCCAGAATAGCTAAATCAATCCTGTACAATAAAAACACATCTGGAGGTATCACCATTCCAGATTTCAAGCTGTACTACAGAATTATAGTAATAAAAACAGCATGGTACTTGTATAGAAACAGACCAGTGGATCAATGGAATCGAATTGAAGACCCAGAAATGAACCCACACACCTATGGTCACCTAATTTTTGACAAAGAAGCCAAAACAACACAATGGAAAAAGGACAGCATCTTCAACAAATGGTGCTGGTCCAACTGGATGTCCACATGTGAAAGAATGAAATTAGAACCATACTTATCACCTTGTACAAAACTTAAGTCCAAGTGGATCAAAGACCTTAACGTAAGGCCGGTCACACTAAATCTACTGGAAGAGAAAATGGGAAAAACCCTTGAACTCATTGGCACAGGTGACAACTTCCTGGACAGAACACCAGCAGCTCAGGACCTAAGACCAACAATCAATAAATGGGACCTCATGAAACTTAGAAGCTTCTTTAAGGTAAAAGACACTGTCATTCGAACAAAACGGCAGCCTACAGATGGGGAAAAAAATTTTCATCAACCCCACATCTGACAGAGAGCTAATATCCAAAATGTACAAAGAACTCAAGAAATTAAATGCCAATAAGCCAAATAATCCAATCAAAAAATGGGGAAAAAAGCTAAACAGAGAATTCACAAAGGAGGAATTCCTAAAGGCTAAGAGACATTTGAAGAAATGTTCAGCATCCTTAACCATCAGAGAAATGCAACTGAGTTGACCCACCCCAATATGTACTCTGTGGATGAACTGCTGGAGTTCATGAAGAGGCCAGTCCACAGACACAAAACTACATGATCTCCATGACACAAGATAACAACAGGATATCTGAAAGGATTCCCAGTGAGTTTCCAGTATTGACAAAGGAGCAGAAGCCAGAGGCCTCTTACCAGACCAAAGAGTCATTATAATGAATATTTGTAATCAAAAAGTGTGAACAAATGAGAATATAGTGGAACACACTGAGACATACTACAACTTCAACAAGGTTTTTTTTTTATGTTAGGAGAGGTTGAAAGGATGAAGGGTGGGTCTGATGGGAGGTGGGAGATGAGAGGGAGCAGGGTGCATGATGAGAAATTCACAAAATTAAAAAATGATAAAAAGGTTTAAAAAAAAGGATAGCTCAAACAATTTTATACAATAAAATAACATCTGCAAGTATCACCATTTCTGATTTCAAACTGTACTACAGAGCAATAGTAATAAGTGACCACATGGTATTCTCATAAAAACAGACAGGTTGATCAATGGAACTGAATTGAAGATGCAGACATAAATCCACACACCTATGGATACCTGATTTTTGACAAGGAAGCCAAAATTATACAATGGAAAATAGAAAGCATCTTCAACAAATGGTGCTGGTCTAACTGTATGTCAGCATTTAGAAGAATGCAAATAGATCCATATCTCTCATCCTGCATAAACTCAAGTCCAAGTGTATCAAAGACCTCAATGTAAAACCAGATACACTGAACCTGATAGAAGAGAAGGTGAGCAATAGCCTTGAACTCTTTGGCATAGGAATCAACTTCCTGAACAGAACAGCAATATCACAGGAACTAACATAAACAACTAATAAATGGGACCTCATGAAAGTAAGACACTTCTGTAAGGCAAAGGACCCCAACAGTAAGACAAATTGGCATCCTACAGAATGGATGAGTGTTTCACCGATTCCAATAGAGAGTTAGTACCCAAACTACATAAAGAACTCAAGAAACTAGACATCAACAAACCAAATAGTCCAATTAAAAAAAGGTACAGATCTAAATGGAAAATTCTTGACAGAAGAATCTCAAATGCCCAAAAAATACTTAAAGAAATGTTCAACCTTTTTAATCATTAGAGAAATGCAAGCCAAAACAACTCAGAGTCCATGTTAGTTATCAGAATACCTAAGAAGACAAAGTCAAGTGACAGGTCATGATGGATGTGGAGCAAAGGGAAATTCCTTCATTGCTGCAGGAGTATAAATTAATACAGCTACTCTGGAAATGCACATGGCCTTTCTTCAGAAAATGGGGAATCGGTCTACCTTAATAATCAGCTATACCACTCTTGGGCTTATATTCAAAGGATAATCAATCCATCCTAACACAAGGACACTTGTTCAATCATGTTCATGCAGCTTTATTTGTAACAGTAAGAAATTGGAAACTACCTAGATGTTTATCAACAGAAGAATGGATGAAAAAAATGTGGGACATTTACAGAGTAAAGTATTTCTCAGGTTTTAAAAACAATGACATCATGAAAATTCCAGGCAAATGGATGGAATTAGAAAAGGTCACCCCAAGTGAGGTAATCCAAACCCTGAAAGATAAACATGGTATGTTCTCACTCATAAATGGAAATTAGCTGTTAAGTAAAGGATTATCATGTTACAATCCACAGACTCTGAGTGGCTAAGTAACTAGCAGGGCTGGGGTGAGGGGAGAAACACACAAGGATCTCCTTAGGAAGAAAAAATAGAATAGATTTTGTGGGTGGAATGGGGACAGATCAGGATGGGGATAGGAGGCATCAATCAGGTAAGGGGAGGTGGACGGGACAGAGGGAGAGAGTACTGGGCGAGATCACTGGAATTTGAGGGTATGTGGGGAATTTTGTAGAAGCCTAGTACAGCAGAAACTCCCTGGAATCTAAGAGATTTACCTTAGTGAAGTATCCTAGTAATAGGGGACATAGAGCCTGAACTGGCGAGATATATATATCATCAGTGGGTTTGGGACACCAATCCAGCCACAAAACCTTCAACCTATGCTTTGTCCTACCTGAAAGACATGCTGGGATAATGGTGGTGCAGAACTTGTAGAAGTGGTAAATCAGTGACTAGTCTAACTAGGAGCCCATGCCCTGAAAGGGAGCCCATGATTGGCCCTGCCTGAATGGCCAGAAACCAGAGGCAAGACACCCAGAGACGCAGAGTAAAACCAAAAATGTATGGGGGGAAAAAGTCAATGAAATGATTCCCAATGATACTCTCCTATACTCACAGATCAGTGCAAAACTCAAATCCCGAACTGTCATTAGAGGGACATAATCCAGCAACTGATAGGAGTAAATGCAGAGATCCACAGGCCAACACTAGGTGGAGCCAGGGGAACCCTGCAGAGAAGGGAGAGGAAACATTACAGGAGCCAAAGGAGTCTCAGACATAATGCAGACATGGCTCACAGAATGAAATAAGCAGAGATCATAAGGGCTCATAGAGGGGGAAGGATTCCTACTCTTTTGCCTGTGCCTGGGATCACTTGTCATCTACTTGGGTTGACTCATCCAGCCTTGATATGAAGATTTGTGACCAGTCTTAGTGTATCTTGTTAGGCCATGTTTGGTAGATATCCCTCAGAGATCTTCTCTTTTTTTTAAAGGCAAACAGAGGAGTGATCTGAGGGAGAGGGGAAGTTGGGGGAGGGGAGGTTGCAGGAGGGACAGGGAGGAGTGGAGGGAAGAGAAACGGTGGTCCAGATATATGAGAGAAGAAAAAAAGAGAAAGGAAGGAAGGAAGGAAGGAAAGAAGGAAGGAAGGAAGGAAGGAAGAAAGGAAATGTAAGAAAAGAGAGAAAGAGAAAAATCCTTAGTCAAATGTAACTAAAAAGGTAGAGAGAAAGAATACCAAAGTTAACAAAATCAAAGGCAAAGGGGGAAAAATATCACAAACTCAGAAAATCAAAAGGACATGCTTTAAAAACCTGCACTGCACAAAACTGTCAGATCTAAAAGAAATGGATTAATTTTGAAAAATGTATACAACATACTAAAGTTAACAAGATCAAATAAGCAATTTATAACCCCTAGTAAAATAGAAACAGTCATTAAAACTCTACCAACCTAAAAAACCCAGGGCCAGATGGTTTTAGAGCATAATTTTACCAGACTTACATAGAATGCCAATACTCATCAATTATTCCACAAAATAAAAACAGAAGGAATATTGTCCAATTAGTTTTAGATGACCTAATACATAAACCATATAGACCTAATGGAGAGGATTACAGACCAATTTCCTTAATGAATATAGATATAAAAACTTTCAATAAAGGCTTCTAAACCAATTCAAAAGCACATCAAAATGATCATTCACCATGATCAAGTAGACTTCATTCCAGTGATGTAGGTACGGTTGAGTATACATGAATCAATACATTAAATCCACCATATAAACAAACTGAAAGACAAAAGCCACATTAATATTTCATTAGATAAAAGTGTCAAACCTCAGTATAATAAAGGCAGTCTACAGCAAGCCCATAGGCATCATCTACTTAAATAGAGAGAAATTCAAAACAACTCCATTATAATCAGGAACATGATAAGGTTGTCTACTCTCTCCATATCTATTCAATATAGTATAAAATATCTTGATAAAACTGACCAAGCTTGTCACTGGACAAGAGAAATCCCTTGCTTCAACTGTATTATCAATGAGAGTCCTAGGTTGGTCTCTACAACACTTAACAAGCATGTGCCCATAATCAAATACGCACACACACACATAAAATGGAGACAAACACAAGGATTTCTGCATTTCTTGAGATTTTGTTTATGGATATGAGGTGGTTGACATTCTGAGTGTTTTACTTCAGAGTTATCTATGCTGCTGTGTTTATTAATAATATAGATAACATCTTTATGATATCCATTTTAAAATGTCATTCATATATGAACAATTTACTTCAAATTAATAGTCTCTTTACATTGTGCTTCATATTTGTTCTAGTACTATTGTTTGTTGGTGGTGTCCTGCTTTTAGCCTGGTATCTATATTGACATCAATTAACATATATAAGTTTCAAAAATGTAACAGACAGAACCCACTCCCTATTAAAGACTGCATTCCAAGTTTGATCTTGATCTTTCACTTTTGAATTTACTGTATCCACAGTACCTATTATTACAAGGTCCCTAACTATATGTCTTTAATTTTTGAGTTTCTTGTTCTTAAGAACAATGTCAAATAAAGAATACAAGTTATATATGCAATAATAAAAATAATGACACAATCCTTTGTGAGTAGAAAACATGTTTTCTGTATGCATTAAACTCTTCCATGTCTACATCATATGGGCTTTCTAAGACCTCAACTTCCAGAGAAAGAAATCATTTCAACAGCTCTTAGAACCTGCAACACCTTATGTAAATGTCTCAGTAAATCTGAACCCTATCATAGAATGCAATTAATTTGCTGATGTCTTAAGATTGTGGTTTTAATTGATCAATAAATCTTACAACTCCTTATGGTAGGATTAGTGATAGCATTTAATAGCATAGGAAACTTGAAATAGCAAAAGCTTGGACTTTAAGATAAAAGACTTAGTTCCAAAGTGGCATGTCCTTGGGAACTCCAAGGAGAGATGACTCCTATGATCATAGGATTGGAGGCAGGGACATGCCCTGAGGTGCCTGCCCTCTGATGTCCTGTCATTTCACGCCCCTCTACAAAAAGCTTTTGAAGAGACAGAGCCCAGGAGCATGACTTGAAAAAGAGCACAAAAGTTTCTGCTGAAGATATTTAAGTCAAGATTCATGTAGACAGAGAGGTAGGCTCCTCTTTCTGTTTCACCTCCTCCTGGTCTGGCAGAGAAACTTGCATCAATCTCACTGGAAAGCTTCACCCTCTGATATTGACCAGTTTCAGGTCTAGAGAGGAGACTAATTCTCCCTGAGATTCTGGAGTGCCTAGGTGAGGAATTGTCTTTCCTCAGAGCCCAGGGGCTTCAGATTGGATGGAACAATGAAATAGGACCTTTGCGGGCCATAGACATTTGAATAGGAGAGCGACCTGGGAGACTTTTCATATGCTAAATAATTTGTCTTAAGACAACAAAGGTGATTCCTGCTTGATAGACTGTCTTAGGATCTGACAAATGAAATTCAAAGACTTTAAGAGACTTTAAGACTGAAACATTGTATGAAGACCAGCCATCCATAAGGACCCTCACCCAGAGGAAAATATCCTTTTGAGAAACCTTATATTAATGTTAAATGTTTGTATTAAGTTTTAGGTGCTAGGATTTAGAGTTAGGGTTTAGGTTTAGGATTTAGGAACTTTATAGGCAGTTGTTAGGTAATTGTTAAATATTAATAAATATATGGTTGATAAATAAAAATTTACTGTTATACATCGATAAATAAAAATTTACTGTTATACACTCCTGAATTGTGAGAACTTAATGGGAGACCTGCTGAGAGTCATTCAAAGTTCTGAATGATTTTTTAAAAAAATAATGATAAATGCAAACATGTTTAAGACATGGCATGAGGAAAAGTAAAATAAGTGACATATTCCATTATTTAATCTTATTTACTTTCCTCAAGAAGGACTTCTAGTATATATGGATTTGAAGATACACATATATTTATGTGATATTGAAGGGAATGGAAAATTATTAAAAGACCCCCTAAGTCGGCAGTAGAGCCAAGCCAGCCACCAGGTTCCAGGAACTTAGCTGACCATAAAACAGGGTTTAACCAAGAATGTAGGTCATACGGGTCATGGGACCCCAGGGTTTCAGGAACTGGCTGACCACAAAGTAGATAGCGAAATAAGATTAGGTTCATTCCTGAGAAAAACAAGTATAGGGTGTGTTTCCTGCTAATTAACTAAAGAATGAATTGGTACTTTCCACTTGTGATTTCCCCCACCCCCTTAATCTGTGGTGCTCCTCTATAAAATCTTTACTCTCGGACAACTGGGGGTCGCAAAACTCCTCTACCCCTGCATGGGATACGAGTTGCGCCCTCAGTGCACTGATCCCCCCCGAAATAAACCTCTTGCGATTGCTTCAAGATGGTCTCTTGCGAGTTTTTGGGTGGCCGTGATATCCTGAGTGTCGGGAGAGGAACTTCCCTCCCTCGGGTCTTTCATTTGGTGCATGGGCCGGGAATTTGCGGCCACCCCAATCTCCACAAGAACCCACTTGGAGGTGAGATTTCTGTGTCTTAGGCCTATTTCTGTTGTCTGGTTTGTGAGATTTCTGTGTCTCTGTGTCCTGGGTTTTTCTCTGTTGTCTGGTTCTGTTAGCAAAAGTTGGCTTCGTGAAGGTTGTTTTCGGTTTTACAGCCGTTTCCATCTCTTGAGGAGACGGACTGGGTGAACAGGCAGACATGCTAGTGGATCAGCAGCTATGGCCCTGGGAGCCGTCCCAGGAGGACAGGGGATGCCAGGGATGCCTGGGAGGATCTCATCTGGGTGACGGGGAGGATACAGTGGTCCTCTTGAGAGAGGGACGCGAGAGACCTCCCAGCCGTTTGTTTGTCTGGAGTGGTGCCGGCACTTGAGATTGAGAACGATTTTTTGTAGTGTTTTTCTGTGTATCTTGTGTTCATATTTTGTGTTACTTGTGACAATGGGACAGACCGTAATGACTCCTCTAAGTTTGACACTGGATCATTGGACTGAAGTTAGAACTAGGGCTCATAATTTGTCAGTTGAGGTTAAAAAGAGACCGTGGCAGACTTTTTGTGCTTCGGAGTGGCCTACTTTTGATGTTGGGTGGCCACCCGAAGGGACTTTTGACTGGACCATGATTTTTGAGGTAAAAGCTATTGTCTTTAAGGAAGGACCAGGGTCTCATTCCAATCAACAACCATACATTACTGTTTGGCAAGACCTGGTCCAGAACCCACCCCCCATGGGTAAAACCTTGGGTGAGAGGAAGGAAGCCAGGCTCCCAAGCCCTGGCTCTCAATAGCATAGAGCATAAATCAAAACAGAAGCCAACTTCAGAAACAAAACCTTCGACTCCGCCTAAGATCTATCCCGAGATCGAGGAACCACCTGAATGGCCGAACACACCACTGCCACCCTCCTACCCCCTGCCACCACAGGAACCCCCAGCCCCAGCTCCGGCCCCGAGCCTGGAAGCAAAAGGAGCAGAGAGGGATGGGCCAGCAACTGGCACTCGGAGTCGGAGGGGGTTGAGCCCAGAGGGACCTGATTCCACTGTGGCTCTAGCCCTCCAAACGGTCAGGCCCCCCGTGGGCTCACCAGCTTTACAACCCCTACAATACTGGCCTTTTTCATCAGCTGATTTATATAATTGGAAAGCTAATCACCCAACTTTTTCTGAGAACCCTAGTAGTCTTACAGGTCTGGTGGAATCCTTGATGTTCTCTCATCAGCCCACCTGGGATGATTGCCAGCAGCTCTTGCAGGTTCTCTTCACTATAGAGGAGAGGGAGCGAATTCTCTTGGAAGCACGAAAGAATGTCCCAGGAGATAATGGGACCCCCACTACCCTCCCGAATGACACCTTATGAGACTCTCTGTGGGGGATCTCCTCCTCTTACTGAGGCGGGCAGAGTGTTCGATCCTGGTGTTATCCTTTCTAACCCCTTGTTCACCACATGAAAGCCCTTGAAGTAGTTAGGCATGAGGCCTGGGAGAAGCTCAGGGAGGCTTATGAAGCTGGAGACCTGAGCGTGCCTCATCAGTACCAACTTGGAGAAAACCGTACTTGTCTGGTGCCATCGAGCTGGGAACCTTGAGCCTCACTGGAAGGGACCATACCTGGTGCTCTTGACTACCTCCACCGCAATGAAGGTAGAGGGCATCTCTGCTTGGATCCACGCCTCGCACATGAAGAATACTCCTGAAACTCCTAAGGATCAGTGAAGATTAAAAAAGACTGTGGACCCTCTTAAGCTATGCCTGTGTCACAGGTGCTCTCCAGATGGTGAATGACAACCCCCATGCCCCTAAAAAACTTACTAGGCAGGTAGCTTCCCAAACTGGGGAAGTCATCTGGTCAATCTCTAAGGTAGCCCCCTCCCTTTCCTGACTTTTTCCAACTAGCTGCAGGCCTGGAACAGTGGGATATTCCTAAGGCAGACCCCCAGAACCTCCCTGAGAGGGACCCTTGATGAAGACACTCTAAAGAGCTAGGAGAAAAGTTCAGTGTGGGAGGCCAGAGGGACACTGTGGGCTGGCTCAACAAGATTTTTTACGTCTGCCCAAGGAAAGCTAGGGACAGGAGTGTGGCTAGGAGGTGTGGAGGATGTTGGCTCTGTTTAACTTCTGGACCCCTTTACTATGAGGGCATGGCTGTGTTGGGTACTTTTAATAACACCACCAACCATGACACCTGCACATGACATGAGAAGAACAAACTGACCCTAACTGAAGTATCAGGGAAAAGGACTTGTTTAGGAAACCCACCTGCCGCCTATGAACACTTATGCAATGAGACCCTGAGGTCACCAAAGACTTCTGATACCAGATACTTGTATCCTGGCATAGATAGATGGTGGGCCTGCAACACAGGATTAACTCCCTGTGTTGCCACTAATATCTTTAATGATACTAAAGATTATTGTATGTTAATACAGCTTATGCCTAGAGTACTCTATCTCCCCACAGATGCCTTTGTGGATGAGTTTTATTTCTGCCCCAAGCTGTTTAAGAGAGAGCCTATTTCCCTGACTTTAGCTGTAATTTTAGGATTAGATGTGGCACTGGAAAAGCTGCCCTAGTGCAGGCCCCTCAGTACTTTCATCAAGTAAGAGTAAGTGTCGTACAGATTTTAATGCTGAAACAACAATATCAAGGGTTATGGGGACAAGATAATAATAAATAGGATGAAACAGATGTATAGGTTCTAAGATTAGAACAATGGACTAAAAGGAGTGGGGAATGAAGGGAATGGAAAATTATTAAAAGACTCCCTAAGTCAGCAGTAGAGCCAGGCCAGCCGCCAGGTTCCAGGAACTTAGCTGACCATAAAACAGGGTGGAACCAAGAATGTAGGTCATACAGGTCATGGGCCCCCAGGATTTCAGGAACTGGCTGACTACAAAGTAGATAGCGAAATAAGATTAGGTTCATTCCCGAGAAAAACAAGTATAGGATGTGTTTCCTGCTAATTAACTAAAGAATGAATTGGTACATTCCACTTGTGATTTCCCCCACCCCCTTAATCTGTGGTGCTCCTCTACAAAATCTTTACTCTCGGACAACTGGGGGTCACAAAACTCCTCTACCCCTGCGTGGGATATGACTTGGGCCCTTAGTGCACTGATCCCCCCGAAATAAACCTCTTGCAATTGCATCAAGATGGTCTCTTGTGAGTTTTTGGGCGGCCGTGATATCCCGAGCATTGGGTGAGGAACTTCCCTCACCTGGGTCTTTCAATATAATATTCAGTCAGACCATATGACTCAGGTGTACAGCATTAAATAAAACAATGTTAAATAAAATATCTGCAGAGCAGATGCTTTTCTTGACTGATGGTTCTCCACAAAGATGTGCCACAGGCAGTATAGCTACTAGAAATCCAAACAGCAGCATGTATAAGATATAGCACGGAAAAAATCTCAAATTCTTAAAATAACCTTCCTGCTTTTTTATTTGCCTAAGTATATAGTCATGCATCACATTTATCTTGCTTTTACAGAGATGTACATCCTTCTCCAAAACTTCTTGCATGGAGACAGATGCTCTCCAATGAGCAAATATTAAGAAAATAATGAATTGGAAGTGACAAGTGCCTTCAGCCAAAAGTCCAAAGGAAATTGTCATCTTGAAATCATACACAGCAGAAGTAGTCAAGCAAAAAATGAAATGACCAAATGCCAGTTCAGTGTTAATATAAAAATTCAGCTCAGGGGTTGTGTTAGGACAACATAATTGAGCCAGAGATACTCTTTCCTTCATTTTGAATTAAAGTGTGTTCAGAAAGAGAGGACATGCTAGAATATTTTCAACTGAATTAAGAAAAACAAGACAGCAGTATAATTAAATATTTCTTGCAGTGGTAAGAGATTTATTGAGCAAGATAAATAGATTTGATCTGATCACTCTAAGAGTTTACAAACAAAAGCTGACAACATTGATCTGGGAAAGTAAATCATCAAAAATAAAATATTAATGGAGGGACATTATACTACAAGCAGTTGAGAGAATTCTGTTTCAATGATGCTCTTTTAGCCATTCTTAGAATCTATAAAATACAATAACAATATTTAAATTAACAACTGACATCATTGATGGCATTTATTGATTGATTGGAGATAGGGTCTCTTGTAGCCAAGGCTAGTCTCTATCTCACCTTGAAGCCAAGAATGACCTTAAACTTCTAATCATCTTTCCTCAATTTTCCAATTGCTGAGATAATAGCCATATGCCATTATTTCTGATTTATGTAGTGCTGGCAGTCATATTAAAGGCTTTCTGTATGAAAGACAAGCATTCTAGCAACTGAATCACATCTGTAGCCCATGATTCCATTCCTTAAACTGTGAGATACTGATGAATAATTTGTCAGGAGCCTCCTATGCATATTCTCTTCAATCCTCACAATTCTAGAAAGTTATTATTGTCTCTATTTTAACATCAAAGTATCTTAGTTTTAGAGACAATCATTTGCATGAGTATCCCAGATAGTAATGTATCATTAATATGAAAGAAATCTTACTTCCAAGGTGATTATCCTGTATTTGTGTCTTCTAAAGCAGGAAAGTATATTAGATTAAAATAACAAAAGTACAAACGCTAACTATAACTGATGTATTGAGTACATGACCAATTCCAAACAGAAGACATGTTGATTATATGAAAAAGCACAAATTAAAAGCACATTTAATAATGAAAGTGAAACTTACAGTTTTTGTAAGGCTAGCAACCATATACATTTAACCTCTAGTATAACTGATATTGTACAGAGGCATCAAATGTGATCTCAAGTTACAGCACGTGAAATGAAAAGTAAAAATTTAGCACTACACTTTCTTAATGTCCAGTACCACTAAAATGTGTTAACATAATTAGGCAGTGCTTAAAAGTAAAGAAGGCTATTTAGATAACTTTAGATGGTGGATTTATTATTTTGTATCTTCTTATAATTTATCAATTTTCATCTTCAGTCAATGATAAAAATGACCAAATCTCAGCAGAAGGCACACTTGATTTTCACAGGCTTCCATCTCAAATGGTAGTTAATATACTATATCCTGTCTGAAAATGTATTGAGAGCAGTGTTTGTGGTGCACAACTTTAATGCTAGCACTTGAGAGAGGGCAGAGCTAGGCAGATTTCTGAGTTTGAGGTCAGTCTGGTCTACAGAGCAAGTCCCAGGACAGTCCAGGCTACCATGTCTATCAATCATTCAATCAATCAATAAGAGATAAAGAAAAAATATACAGAGTTATTTGGGTAGATACAAAGATACAATGGAAATGTTCAAGTATTAACGAAATCCAATTCTATTCATCTATGGAAGAGTATGCATCAATCTTTACCAAAGGGCAAAATGAGATTATACATAAAATAATACATAATTTATGCATTATTGTTTACTGAAAGAAATATTGTTTCTTTAATTTCTCTTTGCAAATGAAGAGAGAAGATCTGTTGTATTAGGCCTGGAGACTTATATTCTCCAGATGAAAACAGATGAGATCCAGGGTGGAAATTATGTGTTAACCTGAAAACCTACTCCCAACCAGTCATGTGGCTTTCTGTACCTTCTGATCTCAGAGAACTGAGATCAGCATCTCAAAATCGTGCATAAGAACGTTCACGAACATTTTTCCCTTTTAGCCTAGTAAAAGGCTCTTTTTCTAATAGCAATAAACTATACACATGACCTAACAATTATATCTAGAAAGACTACTCTGACCCCTATACAAACAATAGTGTAAGAGTGAACTACTAACCACCATTGATAGAAAAATTAATTTTTTCTTTGAAGCCTTAAAAACATGTATGTTTAAGGTATCAGGGTCACTGTGGCCTCATAGAATGAGTTTGGCAGTGTTCCTTCTGTTCCTATTTTGTGGAAGAGTTTGAAGAGTATTAGTATTAGCTCTTCTTTGAAGGTCTGGTAGAATTCTGTGTTGAAACAATTTGGCCCTGGGCATCTTTAACAAATAGTGCTGGTCTAACCGGATTACAACAAGTAAAAGAATGCAAATAGCCGAGGGATCCAAGATGGCAGCGGCCCGCACGGACACATTCTGAACTTGGGGAAAACAGCCATAAAAAGCACAGAGTTATTGGACGCTGTACAAAAATCAGAGGGGGGCTGGAGAGGTGGCTCAGAGGTTAAGAGCACTGGCTGATCTTCCAAAGGTCCTGAGTTCAATTCCCAGCAACCACATGGTGGCTCACAGCCATATACATTGAGATCTGCTGCCCGGACATATATGTAGAGCAAATACTGTATACATAATAAATAAATAAATGTTTAAAAAAAATCAGAGGGACTAGATCCGCCAGGGTCACACCCAGCTCCCAAGGGACCATTAAAAGTCCCTGGGCAAGGCTCCCCCCTTCACACCTCTCTCGGATTTGGAAGCCGCTGAATCAAGGAATCGGGAACTCCCATCAGGAGAGATGCCTGGTAAGATCGACTCTAATACCCAGCAGGCAGATTCAGACCCCACACGGGATCACTCTCCAGCCTACTAGGCATACGACACCTCACGCAGCCCTCATAGCTATTTAGAAAACATTGCGGACCCATGTGAGTCTTAGCAACGGCAGAAGCAGGGTGCATGGTGGGAGGTCTGCAGCGGTGGCAGTGGCGGATTTGGACCCCACACGAGATCACTCACTAATCTACTGTGTCTCACACACCCCACATGAACCCTCCACCTATCTAGAAAAGGTTGCGGACCTGTGTGAGCCCTAGCAGCGGGCTACAGCAGCTCCATGGGGGGTGGGGCAGAGGTTTGCACCTGCAGCAAAGGAGCCTGGCAGAAGCACGCACAGCAAAGTGGCAGGGCGGGACACGCACAGAAGCGCACACAGAGGTGGGGCTTGCTGCAGAGGTGCGGAGAGGCTGAGGGCTCCAAAACGTGGAAGCCAGAAGCCAGGGGACCATAGCTGTATTCTGGAAAACCCAGACATATTATGCGTGGAGTCGGGCCCTCTCAGACTCCTTGGGGAAAACCAGAGTCCATTGAATCTGTGCCTGGGAAAACAGGTCCATACCATCAGAAACACTAGAGGCTGATCACTCAGTGTGAAACATAGAGAGGTCTGACTTGGGAGCAGAGAAACAATCCCAGGCCATTCCTCACTACCTGCGAATAGGCTGCATCAGCTCACAGTACTTCAGGCTATTAGAAACACAGTGACCCTGAGATCACCCTGTAATTCGACTGCTACACCAAAGCACCCCCTGTGGATCCAAGCCCAGAAGACAACGAGAGCAGACAGCTAACAACATCCATATGGCCAAAGGTCCAAGAAAAAACAGAAATCAAGGAAATATGACTCCAACAACGCAAAAATATCCTTGTTCATCAAATTCTGATGACCTCACAACAGCAGAAACACTTGAAAACAATGACAATTCTACATTATGGAAAGTGATAGAGTCCCTTCAAGAAGACCTTAATTCTATGAAGGAATTCAATGAAGGCACAGGTTCACAAGTGAAAACAACGAATAACACCATTAAAGAGCTCCAGGCCAAGGTGACTCAACTTGAATAGGAAAAGAACAGGGCAATGAAATATTTCCAGGCAAAGACAAGCAAACTGGAGCAGGAAATGTACAAAACGAATAAAACCATTCAAGGCATGAAAATGGAAATGGAAACAATAAAGAAAACACAGTCAGAGTTAAAAGAGAAAATGGAGAATCAAGGGAAGAGAACAGGAACTACAGATGGGAGTATCAAAAATAGGATGCAAGAGATGGAAGACAGATCTCAGGCATGGAAGATTCGATGGAAGAAATCAGTACAACATCCAAAGAAAAATGAGAAAGCAAAAAAAAAAAAAAAAAAAAAAAAAAAAAA
>CAJQZJ010004767.1:590019-620784 GCA_907164525.1 Lophiomys imhausi
AAAAAAAAAAAAAAAAAAAAAAAAAAAAAAAAAAAAAAAAAAAAAAACTCTCACCCACAACATCTAAGAAATCATGGACTCAATGAAAAGACAGAACCTAAGAATTATAGGCATAGTGGAAAGAGAAGACTCCTGACTCCAAAGTCCAGGAAATATCTTCAACAAAATCATAGAAGAACACTTTCCAAACCTGAAAAAATAGATGCCAATAAAAATCCAAGAGGCAAACAGAACACAAAACAGATTAGATCAGAAAAGAAACTCCTCTCGCCACATAATAATTGAAACGCCAAATGTACAGAACAAAGAAAGAATACTAAAAGCTGTAAGAGAAAAAGGTCAAGTCACATACAATGGCAGACCCATCAGAATAACACCTGACTTCTCCTCAGAAACTTAAAAAGCTAGAAGGGCCTGGACAGATGTCCTACAAGTTCTGAGAGAACATAGATGCCCACCCAGACTACTATACCCAGCAAAACTCTCTATTAACATAGATGGAGAAAACTAGATATTACATGACAAAATCAAATTTAAACAATAACTACCCGCAAACCCAGCCCTACAGAAGATCCTAGAAGGAAAATTCCAACCCAGAGAAGAAAACTACACCCGAGGAAATAGAAAACTCCACAGCAACTAAACCAAAAGAGGCACAGGACGATCACCTATACCAAAACAATGGGAAATAACAACCCCTGGTCACTAATATCCACCAACATCAATGGACTCAACTCCCCAATAAAAAGACAGAGGCTTACAGATTGGGTCCATAAGCAAGACCCGTCTTTTTGCTGCATACAAGAAACACATCTCACTATCAAAGATAGACACTACCTCAATGTAAAGAGCTGGGAAAAGGTTTTCCAAGCAAATGGACAAAGGAATCAAGCTGGAGTAGCCATCCTAATATCAAACAAAATAGACTTCCAACTGAAGTTAATAAAAAAAAAGACAGAGAAGGGCATTACATACTCGTTAAGGGAATATTCATCAAGAGAACATCTCAATATTGAACATATATGCCCCTAATACACAGGTACCTACATTTTTAAAAAAACGCTTCTAAAACTTAAATCGCACGTCGATCACAACACATTAGTAGTGGGAGACTTCAACACCCCACTCACAACAATGGACAGATCATCAAGACTGAAGCCAAACACAGAAATATTGAGTCTAACAGAGATCATGAACCAAATGGATCTAACAGATATCTACAGAACGTTTCACCCAAACACAAAGGAATACACCTTCTTCTCAGCACCTCACGGAACCTTCTCCAAAATAGACCATATAGTTGGACACAAAGATAGTGACAACCGATACAAGAAAATTGAAATAAACCCTTGTATCTTATCAGATCACCATGGAATAAAGCTGGTTGTCAGCAGCAAAAGAATCAACAGAAAGCCTACACACACATGAAAATTGAACAACTCTTTACTAGATGACTACTGGGTCAGGGAAGAAATAAATAAGGAAATCAAAGACTTCTTAAAATCCAACGACAATGAAGGCACAATATACCCAAACCTATGGGACACAATGAAAGCTGTGCTACGAGGAAAGTTCATAGCACTAAGTGCCTTCAAAAAGAAAATTTTGACAGGTCATATTAGCGAATTAACAACTAAACTGTGTGAATTGGGAAAAAAAAAAGAACCAAACACTCCCAAGGGGAGCAGAAGCCAGGAAATCATCAAACTTAGGGTTGAAATCAACAACTTAGAAACAAAAAGAACTGTACAAAGAATCAATGAAACCAAGAGTTGGTTCTTCGAGAAAATCAACAAAATAGACAGACCTCTAGTCAAATTAAATAAAAGGCAGAGGGAAAAAACCCAAATCAACAAAATCAGAAATGAAAAGGGAGAAATAACAACAGACATTGAGGAGATCCCGAGAATATCTGGGTCCTACTTTAAAAATCTATATTCCACCAAATTTGAAAACCTAAGCGAAATGGACAATATTCTCGATAGATTCCACCTACCAAAACTAAATCAAGATCAGATTAACAGATTAAACATCCCAATAACCACTAAGGAAATAGAAGCAGTCATTAAAAATCTCCCAACCAAACGAAGCCCAGGGCCAGATGGCTTCAGCACGGAATTCTACCAGACCTTCAAAAAGGTGCAAACACCAATACTCTTCAAACTCTTCCACCAAATAGAATCAGAAAGAACACTGCCAAACTCATTCTATGAGGCCACAGTCCCCCTGATTCCTAAACCGCACAAAGACCCAACAAAGAAAGAGAACTTCAGACCAATCTCCCTCATGAACATAGATGCAAAAATACTTAATAAAATACTAGCAAAGAGAATTCAAGAACACATCAAAAGTATCATACACCATGATCAAGTAGGCTTCATCCCAGGAATTCAGGGATGATTCAACATACGAAAGTCTAACAACATCATTCACCATATAAACAAGATGAAAGAAAAAAACCACATGATAATCTCGCTAGATGCAGAAAAAGCATTTGACAAAATCCAACACCCCTTCATGCTAAAAGTTCTGGAGCAAATGGGCATACAAGGACCGTACTTAGAAATAATAAAGGCAATATACAGCAAGACAGTGGCCAACATCAAATTAAATGGAGAGAAACTTGAAGCATTTCCTCTAAATTCAGGGACAAGACAAGGATGCCCACTTTCACCATATCTTTTCAATATAGTACTTGAAGTTCTTGCTAGAGCAATAAGACAACTAAAAGTGATCAAGGGGATAGAAATTGGAAACGAAGAAGTCAAATTATCCCTATTTGCAGACGATATGATAGTATACATAAGCGACCCCAAAAATTCCACCAGAGAACTCTTACAGCTGATAAACACCTTCAGCAAGGTGGCTGGATACAAAATTAACCAAAAAAAAAAATCAGTAGCCCTTCTATATACAACAAACAAATGGACTGAGAAAGTAATAAGAGAAACAACCCCCTTCACAATAGCCACAAACAATATAAAATACCTGGGGATAACTCTAACCAAGCAAGTAAAGGGCCTGTACAACAAGAACTTCAGTCCCCTGAAGAAAGAAATGGAAGAGGTCTTTAGAAGATGGAAAGATCTCCCATGCTCATGGATAGGTAGGATCAACATAATAAAAATGGCCATTCTGTCAAAAGCAATATATAGATTCAATGCAATTCCTATCAAAATACCAACACAATGTTTTATAGTCTTGGAAAGAGCTAGCCTCAATTTCATATGGAACAACAAAAAGCCCAGAATAACTAAATCAATCCTATACAATTAAAAAACATCTGGAGGTATTACCATCCCAGATTTCAAGCTGTACTACAGAGCAATAGTTGTAAAAACAGCATGGTATTGGTATAGAAACAGACCAGTAGATCAATGGAATCGATTTGAAGTCCCAGAAATGGACCTACACACCTATGGCCACCTAATTTTTGACAAAGAAGCCAAACCCGCACAATGGAAGAAGGAGAGCATCTTCAACAAATGGTGCTGGTCCAACTGGATGTCCACTTGTAAAAGATTGAAATTAGACCCATACTTATCACCTTGTACAAAACTTAAGTCCAAGTGGATCAAAGACCTTAACATAAGGCCAGTCACACTAAATCTACTAGAAGAAAAAGTGGGAGGAAACACTCGAACTCATTGGCACAGGCGACAACTTCCTGAACAGAACACCAACAGCTCAGGACCTGAGACCAACAATCAATAAATTGGACCTCATGAAACTGAAAAGCTTCTGTAAGGCAAAAGACACTGTCATTCGTACAAAACGGCAGCCTACAGACTGGGAGAAAATCTTCACCAACCCCACTTCTGACAGAGAGCTAATATCCAAAATCTACAAAGAACTCAAGAAATTAAATGCCAAGAAACCAAATAATCCAATCAAAAAATGGGGGATGGAGCTAAATAGAGAATTCACAAAGGAGGAATCCCTAATGGCTGAGAGACACCTGAAGAAATGCTCAACATCCGTAATCATCAGAGAAATGCAACTCAAGACGACCCTGAGATTCCACCACACACCTGTCAGAATGGCTAAGATCAAGAGCTCAAATGACTACACATGCTGGTGAGGGTGTGGAGAAAGGGGAACCCTCCTCCATTGCTGGTGGGAGTGCAGGCTTATGCAACCACTATGGAGGTCAGTATGGCGATATCTTAGAAATCTTGGAATAGCTTTGCCTCAGGACCCAGCCATACCACTTCTGTATATACATCCAAATGACTCCTCATGGAGTCATAGGGAAGTCTCCTCATCTGTGTTCATAGCAGCCTTATTTGTAATAGCTAGAAACTGGAAACAACTGTTCCTCAACTGAAGAATGGATTAAAATTCTCTGGTACATCTATACAATGGAATATTGCTAAGAAGTTTGTAGACAGAAGCTGAATTTCAGGGCTTTACTGAAGTTCTGGCTGGAACAGTCTGTGGAGCTGAACAATCTTAATGATTTTGAGTTGTTGTGGTTGTAGACTTTTGAGGAAACAGCTATTGAGGAAGTCTGCAAGACTGGATCGTCTGGGTTGCTTGTCTTCTTTGGTATCTGATCTGTTTGCTTCTGAGGTTTCTATTTCCAGTTTTCCCTTGATTCCTTGAATGGATGCTTTAAATCTCCTGGAAAGATAAGAACTGAGCCCTGCCCTAGTCCTAACTCTTGGACACTACTTTCTTAGGGGTGCCAGGTAATATTTTTGCTGGAGAAAATTTGTGGGTTTTTTACAATATAAAAAGTATTATCTTTCAATTGAGATTTAAAAATAAACTATTTTGATATTTTGGAACTAAACAAACCTTTAACTGTATATATTTTGAGATCTCAAAGGACTATTTGCTTTAAATTTCAGCATGCCTTTTGTGAGTAGCCTTTAAACTTAAATCCTTCCAAATACTATGTGCCTGTCTCTGCATTCTAAGTATCGGGATCAAAGGCATATGGTTCCCAACTAATGGGATTAAAGATGTGCTCTACCACCTCTGGATCAAAGTTTTTCTCTATTTAGAGCTTGCTTTGTGTCAGGCTGACATTGAACTCTGAGATCTGCAGGTTTCTGTCTCTAGTGTGTTTCAAGTAATGGTGTATACTTCTCAAGTGATGGGATTAAGTGTTTTTTACCATTACCACCCTGTTCCTTGTAACTCTAGAATTTAGAAGGCAACTAACTCTATATTGATCCAAAGGAGGAATCTCTAATGACTGAGAGACACTTGAAGAAATGCTTAACATCCTTAATCATCAGAGAAATACAAATCAAGACAACTCTGAAATTCCATTTCACACCTGTAAGAATGGCTAAGAACCAAAATTCAAATGATGGCACATGTTGATGAGGTTTTGGAGAAAGGGAAACACAATTCCATTGCTGTTGGGATTTCAAACTTGTACAACCACTAAGGAATTCAGTCTGGCAATATCTTAGAAAACTTGGAATAGACAGACAACTGGCTGCTCTAACAGTCCTCAATTTCTCTCTATAACAATGTATCATCTATCTTCAGTCTTTTGACCCAGTATCTCTTGAAGACATTAATTGAAGAGCAGGAATTATGAAGGAGTTGCCCACCCTGTCTTGGCAGAGCTAGGCTGTCGACTTACCTGCTTGCAAGTTTTGTCCATTTTGGATAGCATTCTGTCTATAGTTGAAGCAAGGGCTTTTTCTTGCCCAGTGGCTAGCTTGCTACTAATGTAGCCATCTCCAAATGGAGATTCTTCGATGCTCATCATCTACTTGAACTATAATGAGGGGTGCAGTCAGGAGGAGACATGCCTCATTATCAAAAAATCTTCAGTTAAGAAACAACCCAGATGTCCCTCAACTGAAGAATGGGTTAAAAAACTGTGGTACATCTACACAATGGAATATTATTCAGAAGTCAGGAACAATGAAATTATGCAATTTGCAGCCAAATGGATGGAACTAGAAAAGCTCATCCTGAGTGAGCTAACCCAGACTCAGAAGGAGGCATATGGCATCTATTCACTTATAGTCGGATTTTAGCTATATAGTAGGGGATATGGATACTACAACAAAGGGAACATGGACATAGACTTTTTATTTTTTATTTTATTTTTCTATTTTTTATCCTTTTTTATCTGTTTGTCTGCTTATTTATTTGTTTTTTAGTTCTCTCTCCCGGGCAATGAGACACTTTTCACTGGTGGTACTGCCTCGTAGACCCCCAATGAATGAGGAGGCTCTTGGCACTCATACGACTTCTGAACTGAGATGAGGGACTGTTATATAGGGACACCCCACCCCAGAGAAATGGGATGGAAGGGTTAGGGTGTAAAGAAAAAAAAATGAAATGTGAGTTTCTGCCTTTTGCTACTAATTGTCATAAACTGTTTAGGATAATTAAGAAATGCAAACTAATAGTCATGCAAGCCAATCATTATATTAGGTACTATGACAGTCTATTATAGTTATTTGCTAAGCTAATCAGAAATAAAGCTGCTAAGAGACAAGCAACATCCGCTTATCCTAATATAAGAGATAGATAGGGCCTCTTCAAAAACCTCTAGAGATCTGCAGAATATGGCATTCAAAGATGTTTTCTTAACTTTAGATTTTTTTATATCGAGACATATCAACTCCTGACAGCACCCTCTATTCTACTCCAAATAGAAGATGAACATCGAAGAATCTCCAGTGGGAGATGAAAAACCCCTTGCTCCAACTGTAGACAGAATGCTATCCAGAAAGAACAAAACTTGGAAGCAGGTAAGTCGACAGCCTAGCTCTGTCAAGACAGGGTAGGCAAGTCCTTCATAACCCCTGCTCTACAATAAATCTCTGTCAGAGAAATGGGGCCAAACAACTGAAGATTGATGCTGTAATGTATGGAGAGAAAATGGGAACTTCCCAGGCAGCCACTGGTATGTCATTTCTTAGTTTTGGAAGCTGCAGGCCCTGTACTTCCTATAAAAACAGATATATTTATCCCTCTCAGGTTTCTGAGGTGGTTGAAGAATAGATAGCTAGAGTCTCGTAATTAAATTTTGAGTTGTTTAGGAGTCAAGAGAGTGTTATAGATCTAGGATGATGCTTTAAAATTGTGTTGCAAGTTAGTATGAATGTTGAGTTAGATATAGAACTTTAAACTCATGGAGATGGTTAGATAGTAGAAAGTTAAAGTCAGGTACCAAATACATATGGACTGGACATTGGGAATGTATGCTAAATCATATGACCCTCATAACTGTGGCCTAATTACCTCTGTTGTTTTGTATTGTATCTATTATTATAAGATAAAGAACCATTTGTTGGACTGAAAAGGGGAACTCGGGGGAAATAAGATATACCTCAAATTTAAAAAAAAAAGGGAAGAGAATGGGGGGTTGAAGGTGGGAGGTTGGGACTGGAGGGAGGAGTAGGAAGGGGAATGCGATTGAGATGTAACTTGAAGAAATAAAAAATAAATTAGTAAAAAAAAAGAAAGAAAAGATCTTTGAATGCCGTGTTTTAGAGATCTCTTAAGGTTTGGGAGACCATCCATCTATCTCTGTATATTTGATTAAGCAAATGTTGCTTTTCTCCCTAGCAATTTGATTTCTGATTAACTTAGAAAACATATGTGATACATTAAACAAGCACCTAAAAAAATGACAATTTTGAATGACTGTTAGTTTGCATTTCTTAATTATCCTAAACAGTTTGTGATAGTTCCTATCAAAAGGCCTAGAATTTCACATTGCATTTTTAATAATTACATAGGTACAATACCTTAAAAAGAGTTAACCTTAATTTTGTTTCAATATACAAAGATTTATATCAATGTAGCCAAATATAATCTTAATTTTGTATTAATACAAAGATGTAAGAGTAGATTCAATAATCTACCCCTTTTTCTTTATCATTCTTATATCATATCTATATACCCTCTTTTTTCTTTTCAAGTCTTTTTCATCTAAATAAGACAGAAAGAAGGATAGAAAAAAATAAAGAGAGAAATCCCTAGGTCTAACCTCCTGAACCTCTTTTAACCAGATCATTTAACAACTTGTAACCAAACCCCCTAAATGACAACAAACATCTATAAACCAACAACTGACCAAAAACTTGACCCACTCCACCTTCTGGAAATGGGGCTTTATTCTCTTAACATTGCTTCCTGCTGAATTGGGATGTTGGAAACATGTTTATGGGTCCAAATTAGAATGGAAAAATGGTTAAGGAAGTTAATAGCTAGATGTGTTGTTCAGTCTTTTCTGCTCAGCAATTTAAATGTCCTGAAAATTTGTACTCAGAAACTGAACATTGGGTGGGAAAGCTCAGGACTTTATTTAAGTCCTGGCTGGAATAGCCTGTGGAATTGGACCATCTTAGCAGTTTTGACATTGTTCTGGATGTAACTTTTTGAGAAAACAGCTATTGAGGAAGTCTATGAGGCTGGATCATCTGGGCTACTTGTCTTGTCTTCTTTGGTGCCTGATCCCTTTTTATTTTCAGAAGTTTCAGTTGGCCAGTGGTCTTTAGACTTCTTAGTTGGATATTTTTATTCTCTTGGAAAGGTAAGAACAGAACCTGCCCTAACCCTAGCTCTGGGGTGTTCCTTTTTTTTTTTTTTTTTTTTTTGGCAGGATATGTCTTTCCTAGGGCAAATTGTTTTGAGGCAATAGAAAAAGTTTTACCTTTGAATTGAGATTAAAAGAATTCTTTTGAAATTTTGAAACTAAATATAACTTTAAGTGTATATATTTTGAGATCACAAAGTACATACACTTTGAATTTCAGCCTGTCTTTTTCAAGTGGCTTTTAAACTTAAACCATTGTAAATCCTATATGTCTGCCTCTGCTTCCCAAATGCTGGGATCAAAGTTTTGTACCTCCCAATTACTTGGATTAAAGATGTAAACTTCTATAGCTGGTTCTAAATTTTTCTGTACTTGGAGCTTGCTCTGTATCAGGCCAGCCTTGAACACAGAGATCTCCATGTTTCTGTTTCCTGAGTGTTGTGATTAAAGGACTATTCCTCCCAAATGCTGAGATTAAGCGTATGAACCATTACCACCCTGTTCTTTATAACTCTTCAATTTAGAAAATAACTAATTTTATAGTGATCTGTCTGTCCCTGGTGATGTGAAAGGCATGGGCTACCACCACCCTGACAAAATATTTTATCTTAGCATCAAATTATCCCATCTCTTAGAGATTTAGAAAACAACTTTTAAGTGTAGTAACCCTTAATTTACTTATAATATTTTAAATCTCTTAACTGTATTTTTAATATCAAAAAATATCCTTTTCATATAAGAAGAAAACATTAGTCTTTATATCTTAGTTTGAACTGAATGACCAAGTTGTCTGATAAACTGTCACCTCTCTTTATTTAGGACATTTCTCCTGTTGGAGTCTGATATTTATCAATTTCGATGGTATCCATAGCTTTTCTTCTCCTGTAGATGCATAGACAAAACCTCTCCACATCATAACACATATCCTGGCTTCTGTTCTGAGGTCAAAACATGTTTAAAATATACAGATGGATTTAATTCAGCAATCTTTTCTATTGTCCACTGTCTCTCTGCAGCTGTTATTCCTTTTTAATTAACATTTAAAATTTAAGTTAATAAAGTACTGTTCAATCTATCTCTGGCAGTTTTTATTACCTCTTTCTGTTTATTAAGCATAGATTTTAAAGTGTAATTAGATCTTTGTATAACTGCTTGTCCTGTAGGATTGTGTGATATACCTGTAATATGCTCTATGCTGCATTACGCAAAAAGTTGTTTCATTTTACTAGAGACATATACTGGAACATTGTCAGTCTTAATTTGTACAAGAATATATATATATAATAGCCATAATTTCTAATAAATGTGCAGTTACAGAATCAGCCTTTTCAGAACTTAAATCAGATGCCCATTGAAATCTTGAATGTGTATCTATTGTATAGTGCATATAATTTAATTTTCCAAACTCTGCAAAATGAAATATATCCATTTGCCAAATTTAATTTCTTTGGGTAACATCTAGCTTCATTCCAGCAGGTAATTGGGTTTGGTTATACAAAAAACAGGTAAGACACTGCCTTATAATTTCCTTGGCTTCTTGCCAAGGGGTAGAAAAATATTTCTTCAAACTATTGCTGTTAACATGATGTTTCTTATGAAATTTTGAGGCACCCAGCATGTTGCCTATTAACAGCTGATCAATTTCATTGTTATGTTGTGCTAGGGGGGCTGGTAGACCTGTATAAAATATGATATGTGTTATATACACTCGATGATCTCTATTTCTAATTATTTGTTGTACTTGAATAAATAGCGAAGTTAATTCTGAATCATCTGGAATAAGTGCAGCAGTTTCAATATGAAAAACAACTCTTTCTGTATAGTGCAAGTCTGTAACTATATTAAGAAACTCAGGAAAATTCATATAATACTATAAGAGTGGCATATAACTCTGATTTCTAAACTGAATGATAAGGGCTCTAAAGCACTTCAATTATTTTTTCCTGACTTATAACCTGCCTTTACTGATTTTCTTGCATCATAATAGAATGTACGTACTCCATAAATTGGTGTCCCTTTTATTATACAAGGGGAATCCCATTAGTTCTTTTTATAAATTGAAGTCACTTGCTTTTGGGATATTTGCTGCTAATATCTCCCAAAAAATTGCTGCAAGCTCTTTACCAATGTTCTTTTTCTGCTCATAATGAGTCCATTTCAGCATTAGTAAAGGGTACCACAATTTCTCCTGGGTCTATCCTTGTTAGTTGATGAAGTCTCATTTTTTCCTTTCAGAATCAATTCAAAAATATTTTCTACAGAGGTCTTCAATTTATTTACTCTATTTGTATGTTAAAAATATCCATTCTAAGATATTATCTTATTTCTACATAAGAATTCCTGTAGTAGAATGAATATAAGGCAAAATACAATCTAGCTTTGGATCCAAGTGATATGCATACACATCCTGTAATTTCTTTTCTACCAGAGACAATTATCTCTCAGCCTTAGCTGACAATTTTCTTGGACTATTTAAGTCCTTATCACCTTTTAAGGTTTGAAATAAATTACTTAGCTCTTGAGTACTTAATACAATTGTAGGCCATAGCCAGTTTATGTCTCCCAACAATTTTTGAAATCAATAAGTCTCTCCAGATTTGTACTTTCTGTGGTTGAATCTTCACTAAACCTATCCCATATCCTAGATAATTGATGGAATCTCCTCTTTGTATTTTTAAGGAGCAAATTGAAGTCCACAGCAAGGCAAAATTCTCTTTACTTCATCAAACATTTTTTCTAAGGTATTAGCATCTGAATCAGCCTGTAAGATATCCAGGGGTGGTGGAGCACATCTTTAATCCCATCAGTTGGGAACCACATGTCTTTGATCCCAATACTTAGAATGTAGAGACAGGCACATAGGATTTAGAAGGATTTAAGTTTAAAAGCTACTTACAAAAGGCATGCTGAAATTCAAACAAATTGTCCTTAGAGATCTCAAAATATATACACTAAAGGTTTGTTTAGTTCCAAAATATCAAAATAATTTCTTCTTTAATCCGGATTGAAAGATAATACTGTATATATTGTCAAAAAAACAAATTTGCTCCAGGAAAAATATTACCTGATCCCCCAACCCCTGCCAAAAAAAAAGGTAGTTGTCCCAGAGTTAGGATTAGGGCAGGGCTCAGTTCTTATCTTTCCAGGAGATTTAAAGCATCCATTCAAGGAATCCAGGGACAACTGGACAACTGAAACCTCAGCAGAAAACAGATCAGACACCAAAGAAGACAAGTGGCCCAGGTGATCCACCCTTGCAGACTTCCTCAATAGCTGTTTCCTCAAAAGTCTACAACCACAACAACTCAAACTCACTAAGATCGTTCAGCTCCACAGACTGCTCCAGCCAGAACTCCAGTAAAGCCCTGAAGATCAGCTTCTCTCTACGAACTTCTTAGTACATCTAAACAGCTGAGCACAAAAGGACTGAACATTAAACGATTCTATTAACATTTATAACCATTTTTCCATTCTTACTTGGGCCCCAAACAGGTTGACTACATCCCAAAACAGGAGGAAGTCATTTTAAGAGAGTGATGTCCCATCCCCAGAATGTGGGGAGGGTGTATCCCCCCCTTTGGTCATTTGATGGATAATAGAAAATTTTGTTATTTAGGGGAAGGGACTACAAGCTGTTAAATGGGCTTGTTAAATGGGTTTTGGAGGTTAGACCCAGGGACTTCTCTCTTTTTCTTTTCTGTATCCTTCTTTCTCTCCTATGTAGGAGTGAACAGACTTGAGAAAAAATGGTATAGGAAAGACATAGTATATGAAAGATCTGGAAAAAAGGACAGATTATTGAATATCCCCTTATACCTTTGTATATTGATACAAAATTAATATTATATTTGGCTAAATTGGTATTGATCATTGTATATTAATGCAAAATTAAGATTGTATTGTACTACATCGGTATTGATCTTTGTATATTGATACAAAATTAAGATTACATTTGGCCACAATGGTATTGGCCCTTGTATATTGATGCAAATTTAAGATTGTATTGGGCTACATAGGTATTGATCTTTATATATTGATACAAAATTAAGATTATATTTGGGCACATTGGTATTGATCCTTGTATATTGATACAAAATTAAGGGAAATGTTTTTTAAAGGTATTGTGCCTAGTAATGTTTAAGAATGAAATGTGAAGTTTTGGCCTTTTTTTACCAACTGTCATAAACTGTTTAGGATAATTAACAAATGCAAAGTAATAGTCATGCAAGCTTGTCATTTTGTTAGGTACTATGACAGTCTATCACAGTTATTTTCTAAGCTAATCAGAAATCAAGTTGCAAAGAGACAAGCAACATTTGCTTATCTAAATATAAGAGATAGATAGTGCGTCTTAAAAAAACCTTAAGAGATCTGCAGAATATGGCATTCAAAGATGTTTTCTTAACTTTAGATTTTTTTTTTTTTATATCAAGACATGTCAGCTCCTGACAGCACCCCGTACTCTACTCCAAGTAGAAGATGAGCATCAAAGAATCTCCAGTGGGAGATGTTTGAATTAGTGGGAAGACTATCTCTTGGCAAGAAAAACCCCTTGCTTCAACTGTAGACAGAATGCTGTCCAAAAAGGACAAAACTTGGAAGCAGGTTAGTCGACAGCCTAGCTCTGCCAAGACAGGGTAGGTAAGCCCTTCATAATTCCTTCTCTACAATCAATGCCTGTCAGAGAAACGGGGCCAAATGGCTGAAGATTGATGCTGTAATATATGGAGAGAAAATGGGAACTGTCCAGGCAGCCACTGGTATGTCATTTCTTAGTTTTGGAAACTGCGGGCCCTGCACTTCTGATGTAATCAGATATATTTATCGCTCTCAGGTCTCAAAGGTAGTTGAAGAATAGATAGCTAGAGTCTCATAGTTAAATTTTGAGTTGTTCAGGAATCAAGAGGGTGTTCTGGATCTAAGAAGATGTTTTTAAAATTGTGATGCAAGTTAGTATGAAAGCTGAGTTAGATATAGAACTTTAAACTCTTGGAGATGGTTAGATAGTAGAATGTTAAAGTCAGGTGCCAAATACATATGGACTGGACATTGGGAATGTATGCTAAGCCATATAACTCTCATAATTGTGGCCTATTTATTTCTGTGGTTTTGTATTGTATTTATTGTTATAAGAGAAAGAACCATTTGTTGGACTGAAAGGGGGAGCTGTTGGGGGGGAAAAGATATACCTTAAACTAAAAAAAAAAGGGTAGAGGATGGGGGGTTGAGGGGGTAGAAGGTGGAAGGGTGGGACTGGAGGGGGGAGTAGGGAGGGGATTGTGATTGAGATGTAACTTGAAGAAATACAAAATAAATTATAAAAAAAGATATCATCCATAAAATGGTAAATTTTAGATTGGAGAAACTGTTTAAGAATTATTTCTAATGGCTGTTGTGCAAATATTGGAACAAGGTAGGACTGTTTAGCATTCCTTTTGATAAAAATTTCCAGTTATACCTCTTTATTGGACAGTTACTATTATAAGTAGATAGTGAGAAAGCAAACATTTCCCTATCATTCTCATGGAAAGGGATCATGAAAAAGCAGTATTTAAATCAATTAATATCAAAGGCCATGGGATCCCAGACTCTAAAGAGCCCATTGCCAGAATCATTTTATTTATGCCTCTTAAATCTGTTAACACCCTCCATTTCCCTGACTTCGTTTTTATATAGCAAACACAGGGATTCCATTGGCTGGTAGATTCCTCAATGTGTTGAACATTTAGCTGTTCCTGAACCAACTCTTCTAGTACCTGTTGTTTCTTTTGTCATAGGCTATTGAATCACCTGAATGAATGGTTTGTCATTTAGTCATTTAAAAGGTAGGGCAGTTGGTATCTTTGAAAGACCAATAGCTGTAGTGTCCAGTTTATGAACAACCTAGACAATCTATGACTCTTCTCAATAATACCCTCTAATATTTTTCTCAGAAGCATATTTTACTTTAGAGTTTGTTTCTGAGATGTGAGGAATGTTAATCTATGCTTTCCATTGCTGCAACACACCACCTTCCCATATATTCATGACTATATAATTTAATTTTCCTATTTGACCTTCTGGTCCTATACGCTGGACCCATCTTGCACTTTGTTTTACCTGAGATAAAACTGCAGTCCCTAAGAGCTGGATATTTACTTCCTGAAGAGGGCAATCTGAATGCCAAGATTTTGGTGATATTACAGTTACTTCCATGTCTTTGTCTAAAAATCCTTCAATTTCAATCCCATTTATTTCTGTGTTTTTTGCTTTGGTCTCTGATCATGTACAGCAATTTGACAAAATACTTGTTTTGTGGTATCTCCTGAATTTTTTTGTGCTATTTATTGAAGCTGTTTTGCCCTTGATGACACCCAGGACAGTGTTTAACAAGAGTTGTTCCTAACAACAGGCATTCAATCTTTTAATTGCTGTGGTTGAGTTTCTCCTGAGCTGGCAGGAATGTTTGACTCGAACTTGACATGGGAGTTTCCCTGGATTACTTTGCCTATCACTTGTTGATTTTATTCATTAATCAGTGCCTCCTTTTGCTACACATTCTGCATACTCCAGAATGTTGAGCCCTAGTTTTAGGATTATTTCTAGAAAAAGCATTGTTTCTAGGAATGACTTGTTTACAATCCCTTTTTAAAGGACCTTGCTTACCACAATTGAAACATCTGCTATTTTGAATTTTCTTAAGATTTTTAGAAATTACTTCTCCTATTAGATTAGCATCATAACAGTGGGATCCAATATTAGCTGTTCTCTAATCCATTTCTCTATTGGTGCCTTTAAAGGTTAATCACCCTTTTACATTATGAATTATCATTTTCAAAAGCCAAAGTTTCAGTTGTTCTAACACAGTACTTCTCATCTTTAACTTTCTCCTTGAAGATTTCCCAGATGACTCACCAAATCTGATGGCTTCTCAGTATTTCTGAAGCTGGAGTTATTTCTCTGTCCATAGGGTCTTGCTACAAATTTCAGCACCAAAATGTTGTATTAGACCTGAGTCTTATCTCTCCAGGTGAAAAGACCTGACACCCAGGACTGCTTTTATGCCCATAATATAAATACACAAAGACATTTTAATGTTTCAATGGTTAGGCCTTAGCTGGGCAGGCTCTTACCTACTGCACATAAGTTAACATGACAATCTAGTCCCAACCAGCCATGTGGCTATCTGTACCTTCAGAGCCCACAGTCACATCTCTCTCCACTCATGTCTCAACAAAAAGAGAGAACTTCCTCTGTCTCTTGCTGGAGATTTTTTTCTTCCACACAAGAAATCCTGCCTTCCTTTTCTCTCTCTTCCCAGATAATTGGCCATCAGCAACTTTGTTATCCAATCAGAGAATGCCTCAGATAGGGCTAGGGCAGTAATCAGATCTCAGAGCATTGAGGTCATCATCAAAAAACATGCATAAGACCTTTTTCCAACAGAAGTCAAATCAGACTATTTCATTAATTGAGAAGCTGAGTCTTAGAAACACTAGGTGGTTTTACTACAAATGACTCAATGTTCTTCAGGTGGGATAGTCCAGAGGCTAGCAGGATAAGCTCTCAAATCCAGAGGCTTATTACTCAAAGCACTCAGAACTAGAAGCTTATGGCTTTGGATTTTCAAAGCTAGACTCATATCTCTATAGTTCTAGAAGTTTGAGTCAAAGCTTACAGCTCTGAGTTTTCAAAGCCAGAGGAGTCCAGCTCCAGGACCTGGGAACTATGCAATGGGTGTAAGTTTTAAAAGCCCCAGATGTATAGCTCTGAATGCTAAGGTCAAAGGTTGACTGCTCTGAGATTTGAGTGCTTGTGATTCAAAACCCAATTGATATTGTAAAAGTTCTCAAGTTCAGGTGTTAGGACCTTGTACATCAATATCGACTGCTTTCAGGAATCTTCTAAGCATTTTTTTTCTGTAGTTCTATTAAACTCTTCAGTCTCTTGCCTACTGAAGCTCTTCTCTTCACCTTTCCTTCACAATATTTTCATAGTATTTCACAGTGTCTGTCCCCTAATTCTCAGAATGTCATCAAATATCTCTCTGCTTCTAAGCAAGTCAAGACCTTAAAATCCCACAACCAAGGGGCTTATGGCCTCTGGCAGTCTACTGCTACTGCTTTGTAGATGTGCTTCTGGTTTCTTCAAGGTAAAAGCATCTTGTTATACTGTATTATTCTGTACAATCAACTCATTCCACCTGTGATGAACATTACAAGTAGGCAATAAAAGATCATTTGAAAGAAGTTCTAGTTGATATTTAATGCTGCATAATAAGGAGGTCAGTCCATGGAAGAACTAACCTTTATTGACCCAAGGGCAGTGTAATAAAACCTGAATTGTCTATATAGACAGAAAAGTGGCAATGGCATTTCTGCCAATCATAAACTTTGCATGTATGCAATCTGTAATCCACCAATCACAGGATTTATTCTGAGTTATCAGTGGAAATGGTTCTTCTCTCATCCACCGTGTGAACAGCCGTAAGATGAGCAGAGCTCTCTGCAAGGCAGCACAGCAAGATCACCAGGAGTTCTCCAAAACTTTTTATAATGGAAGTTTCCTGAAGACAATGCAAGATATCTGAAGAAGCTGTGACTGCAGTGGAACCTCCTAAAGACAAAAATCATGGCATCAGTAACAATCTGTTCCCAGTGGGCTTTGCAGACAAAGTAAAGTCTCCTTGAGGAAATCATGAAGTATTCAAAGCAAGCAGGCTAGCAGACTGCCACGATAGAAATCAAGTTAGTCTCCCAAAAAGAGGCCAAGCTGGTCTGAGAGCTTCCCAACTATGGGAGAAAGACACAGCTGAAAATACTGGCAGATGATAGGCTATTGGCTCCTGGCTAGATCCATCAGCTTTGATTATTCTGGGAGAAATCATTAGTGAGTTGTTACAAAAAAAGATCTACTACAAATTTAACATTCTTAACAGTATTTCACTTACAGCTAAATAGCAACAGGAAGGGTAAGATGATCTTGATCTAACTCAGCCTTACAATGATACCACTGATGTAGTCATAGTTTAGTGTTTTGTTTGGCCTAGAGGTAGACATACTCAAAACAAGAAAAATTCAAATAAATAGCTACTTCACATTAAATGTTTTCATTATTGTAACTTCCCATCAATAGAAATGATAGAAGTCTATAGAATGAGCCCAGGTAGCCAATTTTGTTAGATGGCTCCTGTTTAGACCAAGTGCTATTGACAGTCATATGTCTTTTGTACTAAATAATATTTTTCTTCCTCAGACTAAACTATTTATTTGAATTGTTGAACTATGTTACAGCTCATGAAAACACAATAACTATTATTTTCTGACAGAATAAGTGGGCATCAGATAAAGCAAATTGTCATCTAGAAATTATACATAGCTCCCTAAATACATAAACATGTTTCATATAGATAAAATTGGACTAATGGTATAACATGTTCATTTTTAAGCATCTTCATATCTATAATACCAAAAAGGTTTTTAACTCAAACTACACTATAATTTAAATACATAAGCATTCTCACTATCTAAGCTAAGTTCTACTTTCACTTAGAATGTAGAAAGTCAAGAAAATAACCTACAGAATCATCATTTTAATTTTCTTAAATTGTATCAAATTACCAAAGTTTTAAGGAATCCTGGCAAACTGAAACCCCAAAACAACAAGCTAGGGGGAGGCAGAGTATATTCAAGAACCATTGATCCTTTGGCAGACCATGGAAGGAGGTGACCATCACAGAAGCAAATAAAGCAAGCAAGCAGGCAAGCAAGACCTAAAATGTTAATAAATTCATAATGTCTTACAAAAGACAACCATGATAGTGATTCTTAGTAGCCTCAAACACAGAGATTCAACATTTATCCACCCACTCTTTCGCCTTTGTACTCATTCTGGCAAGACAGTATGAGAAAAAGGAAAAAGGAAAAACAAAGAGTCAGAAGCTTAATCTAGCACACCTCTTCTATGAACCATTTTTGTAGGCCATTTAAGGAAAGAATGGTAGAATCTAGAGAATCGTGGCTGTACTTGACTCCACCTCAGTTTAAGTATAAAATTGGACAACAAATGTGTATACTCCTGAGAATTTTTTTCTGAAAGAAAACATGATCATGATTCTTGAGAAAGCTTAGGTAGTTCTCCTATGTCCAAGACTCAGCTGATTTCAGGAAATTGGCCACTAAGGGATGTGAGAAAAAAAAAAAATCTTTTCTCTGTTTTTTTGCACAGCCTCCTAAGGATGAGAAGCTCATTTCTACCGTGTTAACATAAGACACATTAGCTGCTGCTGGAGAAGGAACAGGTGTTCCCCTAGACTCTAAAGATTTTGCAATGATACAAATTGCAAATTGCCTGTGTTTAGGAGAAACAAGGAATTTACTTGTTTTATTCACTGAATAAGACAATAGATTCTTGCATTTGAGAAAGGTTAAGAATGTTTTTAAAAATCTATTCTTGAATTCTACATGAAAACAAGCAACCTAAACTAGAAATATATGTATTATATATATATATGTGTGTGTGTGTGTGTGTGTGTGTGTGTGTGCATGTGTGTGTATGTATGTATGTATGTATGTATGTATGTATGTATGTATGTATCTACATAAAAGTCCAAAATCAAACAAGAAAATATATGGTTCTGGCTTCTATAGAGATACTTTAACAGAATGTAAAACAGTAGCAATGGGTCACTAAGAGGGTCATTATGAAACTGAGAACCCCAAAATTATGGGCATAAGTGTTTATACTTATTATTCATGGTAAGTTGTTTCCTTTAACATGAAGCATACTTCTTGACATCTTCTGAAAAGTTTTGAAGTATACTCTATCAGAAATGAAAATAGCCATATGCAGTTGTTTAGAGCTTCCATTTGCTTGGTAGCTTAATCATCATCCCTTGACTCTCAGGGTTTGGATGTCTTTTCTTCAGTACTATGAGTTCTTGAAGAGAACAGATAATTGGATTAAGGTGTTTTTTAATTTTTGCTTTTATTTATGTATATTTTGGACTTATATATTCCAACTGTATACAAGAGGAGACCAGAAGAAAGCATTTGATCTGCTGAAACTAGAGATATTATGCTGATTATGCATTGTTCAACAAGAGTGCTACAAACCAAAATTGTCTTCTTCAAGAGCAGCAACTCTTCTTAACCACTGAGCTGCAGCATTAAGTTCCTTAAACCTAGGCAATTAGTCTATGATTTTTAATTGGTAAATTTAGTCCATTTGCATTTAAATTGTTAATGAGACCAGATTACTGTTTGCTATAGTTTGGTTACTTCCCTACAAATACTACGAGTTTTCTAATTAAACTATATTGGATGTTATTCATTTGTTTTTGGCTGCCCTCATTTCCTCTCATGATATGTAATGGATTTCTATGCTTTCATGAGTGATTCTGTTTTCTTTCTTTGTATATATTAGTCTTTTAAATATTTGCTGCAATACTGGCTTGGTTGTTGCTTTTTGCTTTAATTTGTAGTCACTGAAATGCTCTTATGGCTCCAATTGTTTCAAAAGATAACGTTCATGAGTTTATCAATCTTGCTTGGCCATTATTTACCTGCAGAGCTTGAAGTAGAACATTCCATGCATGTGTTACTGTAGTTAATATATGTATTCATATACACTTGTCCTGATTTTGTTTCTTATTTTTGAAAGTTGTTCTACTGCTTAGTCTTGTCTGTGGGTGATCTTTCCACTGTGATTTTTATTTGAATGATCGATTCTGTATCAGAATGTATGTCTGATTCTTTTCCAATGTCTCCATTTCTTTGGTATATATTTTTTTCATTTTGTTTCAATTTCTCTTACAAATTGCTGTCTCATTCTCTTTACTGACTTCCTTATGTAGGTCTTGAAGTGATGTCTTCCTTTGACTTATCTGTTCTTTCTGTGCCTTGTAGAGTAAATGATCCTTTCTAAAAGTAAGAATCTGAAATCTTTCTCTGGCATTTCACATATCCAGTTATTTTTAGCTTCTCATGTTCAAGAGCTGTGTTGGAGGTGGTGTTATATAGATTGTTGCTTCATAATTTTTGTGTTCTTTGGTGTTATTTTGCACATCTGTTTGGATGTATGAGTCTTTCAGACTGTTTTTCCCTCTCTCCCTTTTTCATCCTTTATGCTATTTTTCATAGTGGGCAATAAATGGGCAAGTAAGGCGATGAAGTAGTTGTATTGATGAATGGGAAGAATATAAACTAGATGTTTTACAATGTGTTCCTTCAATACACATAGCTGGAGAATCTACAAGACACTGGTTTGGTTGAGGCTATACAAAAAAATGCATGGAATATTTGGGTTTTTTTGTTTTGTTTTGTTTTGTTGGAAACTATCATCTCAAAGGAATTGAGTTCCCATTTGAATTGCTTGTTTTCACAGAGGGTGGGGTTTTGCCTGCATGGAGAAATTTTTGTTTCCCTTGTTCAGTTTTGCTAAAGGTTAAATGGGATTCTGCTAAGTACTTAGAAGTTCAATATTTGTAATCTCTTCTCACCCTTTTTCAATATACAACACAAAACTCTAAAGTGTCTTGTGCAGAGGGATGTTTATGGTCAGGAGTTACTTCTGAAAAATCAATTGAGTTTAGAAAGATTTAATCTAGGTAGCAAGCAAATACTCATTGCCTATATTAGCACTTTATGAAAGATAATTTTCACATTACAAATCTCACTTTTCCCTACTCAGAAAGTTATCGTCAGCTTGGCTCCTTCATTCTGAATCAATAACTGTAATGCTCAAGTCTACCAACTCTGATCATCCTATTCTCTGAGCAACTTTCTCTTTGGATGTAAACCGAAGGCTAATGATATCTCCACAGTATATTGCCTATGAAAGTCACTAAAATGATATTATTTGTGTGATATTTTGAAAAAAAAGAAGGTTTCTAAAAGTTAAACTGGTTATACAAACATCATTCAATAATATGTAACTTTATTTTTAAACTGTGTTCACTCTTTCATAAAAAATGCATAGTTCATGTATATTCTTTACCAACCCAACTCCTTTAGTGTCATATGGCCAGCTCTTCTGATAGAATCATATCCCCACCCTTCTGCTAGAATGGTGCCATTATCAAATCTTTTCTAGAAGTTCTCTTCTCTTTGTAAGGTATCTCTTAGCTTAATGGTTTTCAACCAGTGTTTTAATAATCATCCTTTTTTCGTATATAACTAATATTAAGTATATTTTTCATTTAAATCAAGATTCCTACCTCTTGATTAAAAGACACTTATTTGTCTTTTAAATAGAGATCTCATTACAGAAAAAAAATAGTGATTTTTAAAAATTAACAAATGCAAAGTACTATTTTAAAATCTACATTTTTCAGAATAATTACTTAATGCTCCTATTTTTCCTAGACCTATACTTTAAAACAGCTTAATATCATTAAATTTAAAGTCTTTGGATTTAAAGGAAAAGTAGGGTTTGACCCCATGCTTTACCTCTCATTAACTGAATAATTTCAACCACAATGAGACTCTGTTTCTTCATGTTCAAGAGATAAGTTTTTATAAATATGCAGAATGGTTACAGAAATTAAATGAAAAGTAAAGTGCCATATAGTAAACAAAACATGTAGGTTAGATAAACAGGAACATAACTAGTTTCACAGAAGTTGCAAGTAATTTGAGCCCAATTATTTTTTTCCATCATCCAATGTTATGTATTTAAATCTGTCTGACTTCAGTAGGGCTTTACCAAGCTTTGTGCTTGTTGTTCAAATCTGTGACCTTTCCATGTGTTAAGAAACACTCTGCCCATATATAAAGTGGTTATATATTCTCATAAGAAGTCATGCTCTTTCATGTACAAGCTAGAAACTCATTTTCTGCTTGAATTATCATGATTTCTGAATGGTTCATAAACCATTTCAAACTCATAATTTGCTTTGCAGTTCTGAAAACTTTTTAATTAAAAATAATAAAATTACATTTTCTTTAAAAGATTTTTTTATTCTGGAAAGGCATAATTTGATTGATAATCTCTGATATAGAATGTCTTGCTAAAATTATATTGTACTCAGAAAATTGTAAACACTTGAACTCACAGTGTCGCAATGCATTCCATAAGGACATTTCTTGAAATGTCCATTCTGTCCTATGATTCATTTATGTACCTGTTTAGTCTGTTTTCTTCTTCTTGCCTCACAGACATGATTAATGTCACCCTTCACTTCTGTATAATCACAGACTTGAGGATGAATCAACTGAAACGGCACACACTCTTTAGGGTAAATTAATTATATCTAAAAAAGGCTAATTATGAAAACTCAACCAGTTGGTACAAGAAAAAGGGAAAGTGCTATTTCTATGGCGTGACTATTGGAGAGGCACAGATTTGCTTCTGTAAGAAATTAAGATAAACTATGCTAGTACCTAATCAAATAACATGTTTGAATGACTATTAGTTTGCATCTCTTCATTATCCTAAACAGTTTGTGACAGTTGCTATTAATGGGCCAAAACTTCACATTGCATTTTGAAGTGTTACCCTAGGTACAATACCTTAAAAAGGGTTAACCTTATTAATTTTGTATCAATATATAAAGATCAATACCAATGTAGCCAAATATAATCTTAATTTTGTATTACTATACAAAGATATAAGAACATATTTAATAATCTGCCCCCCTTTTTTAATCAATGTTTGTCAGAGATATTGGGCCAAGAGACTGAAGATAGATGCTCTAAGGTATGAAGATAAATTGGGGACTGTCCAGGCAGCCAGTTTTCTGTCATTTCTTAGTTTTGGAAGCTGCTGGCCCTGTACTTCCTGAATAATCAGATATATTTATCCTTCTCGGGTCTCTGATGTGGTTGAAGAGTAGATAGTTATACTCTCACAGTTAAATTTTAAGTTGTTTAGGAATAAAAAGATCTAGGTCTAAGAAGATGTTTTCAAGGATGGAAAATGAGTTAGGTATAGAACTTTAAACTCATGGAGATATGTAGGGACCTGGGAAATGGAGGCTTATAAAAAACACCTTGTTGCTGGGAAAATGAAAATAACTTGTGGGAGATATCTAAGATGGCACCTGCCATAATAATTGTGGTCTAATTATTCAAAAAAAAGAATTATGAGTTCTGGGAGAAGGGGGAGTGGGTTAGAGGTTGGGATCAGGAGGGGTGGAAGGAGGGACTGTGATGGAAATGTAACTTGAAGTAATAAATAAACATTAAAAAAAAGAAATGAAGATAAAATTTGACCAAAAAAAACCAAAAAAAAAAACAAAGGAGCCATGCATAAATCAGAAAATCGACACTCATGATTAAACCGAAATTTCTTATTAAATGTATGATGCAGGCACATTTCTACTTCCAAATATACTGTGCTCATTGCAATGATATTTTCATATTCTTATTATGTCAAACAGTTAATTTTCACTATTTTCCTTGCCTTTTACTTAATCTTAGTTTCCAAGAAGAAGAAACAAGATCCCAAAAATCACTCCAGGGTCAGGGACTAGTATATTCCTTCTATGCCCCTCTATCTTCTTCATTTACTAATATTTTCTCCCTTTGTTCTACTGTAAAGTATCTGAGCAGCTGGTAAGCAGTGAGCACCCTGTTTGTCACCATCTGCCACATCATGAAATGTGGCATTTTCCTCTTCTCTATTGCCTCAACACTAGCAAAAACAGAATAACAAGTTCCTGGGAGGATAAGACCACAGTCTATGGCACTTTGAAGCAAACATCCTATTGCAGATAAAACTGACCTTAGAGTGAATTGGTTCACTGACTCTGTAAGCAATTGAAGGGAATCTGCTCCTAGCTCAGAAAAGTCAGAAGCAATTACCACATACACAGGATTGGCAGGAGGTAGTGACAGATGACAGTGTAAATATTATCGATTGTTAAAACTTTCTGTTGGTCCCAAAGTAAGGTCATCTATTGACAGGAAAGCAAATGACATAATTAAGGTTTTTTTTTTCTATGATACTTTAAGCATTTGGATGGTTAGAAAAATAAATACATCAAAAATTAAATGTATATCATATATTATAAGAGGAGCATTGATGATATAATAATAATTGTTATTATATATTGTATTATAATAATATAATGATACAACTAATGATATAATTGCTTTCTCTTGTCAGTGTGCATCAAAACTGACTATTCTTGATTTAAGTCATAATTTGTAATTAAAATTTAACAATTGAAGCACAGAATAAAATTTATATAAATATAGGCTACAATTAACTTCATGAAGAAAATTCACAAACCATGAAATTCTCTGGGATTTCAGCCACAATCTTAAACTCATTTGCTCTCATCAATTTTGTTTTCATTTTGTTATTAGTGAGGCTCTACTAAACTAGTAAATATTTTAAAATTCAGCTCAGTGCTCAAGTCTGTACATGGCATCTAAATACATCACCAAAATTCTGAACAATCTGAATGCAAATTAAATCAATACAATAACTCAGAAGATTTGTCCTTGGATGTCATTCAAGTTCAGGCAACTGTTAGGGTTTTTATTTTATTCTAGCTAATCCAGAGTAGCATAGATGTACTCAAGGCATTCACTGGAAACTCCATTATCAAGTATGCAAAAGCCTAGAGCGGAAAGACTTATTTTTATTACATTTATTCATGAGGATGGGGTAGCTGCATGGCTACCACAGTGCATGTGTAGAGGTTAGATAATAACTTGGAGGAGCTGGTTCTTTTCTTCCACCACATGGATCCCAGGGAACTCAGGTTATTGTACAATTAGTGGCAGAGTGCCTTTATCTACTGATCAATCTCCTTGTTCTTTGAGCAATATATATATATATATATATATATATATATAAACAAAAGGTGAATGTCTTCAGGATTGGGTATCACTTCTAATTTGACAACAATCTATTTAAATGATCCACACTGTCATATGAAGACCATAAGACCCAGTGATATAAATAAATAATAAATAAATGCAAAAAGCTACAATTTGTGGCAATCATTTATTCATATGCCCACCACTGATTGAGAATAATTAAAGTTTATCAAAACATATATTATAGCTATAAATTTTTTTAGAACTCATAATGCATTGTTCAAAAAGAGCCTTGATATGAGGATTTGTGCCTAGTTTTCTTGTATATTATTATGCCATATTTGGTTGATATCCCTGGAAGGCCTGTTCTTTTCTGAACAAAAACAGAGGAGCCATAGATCTCAGTGAGAAGGGAAGTGGAAGAAACTGGATAGAGTGAAGGGAAGGGAAACAGGTATATATTGAAGGGATATATTTTATGAGAGAAAAATAAATAGAAAGTAAAGATATAAGATATTAGCCTATTAGCATCTTTCCACTTTCCCTTTTCAGGAGGTGAAAGAAAATAGTCCAGTCCCTGTTAAGTTTTTCTCTTGTTTCTCTCAGGAATTGTAGTCAAGAAGAAGAAGAAAAAAGAACACCCACATATATTGAAGAGTTGGCTTTCAAGATTAATGGAATTCAAGAGTAGGCAAAAATGGGCCAAGACAAGCCTAAGTCAGATGATTTGGGGAAATCAAAATTAAGATCAGTATTGAAAGAATGTAAACAGGGAAATGAGCCCAAGTGTGCATAAAGTTGAGACTGGAGAATTCACCACGAAGGTCTCTAATGCGTTCTCGGTCTCTGTGGATTCATGTATCGTCATCCTTTCATTCAGAGGGAATTGTTTTCTACGTTGTTGTCCACCAGCTCTTCTAGCTCTTACACTATTTCTGCCTCCTCGTCTGTAGTTTGATGAGCACTTAAGGGAGGGATTTGATGTACACATCCCATTTAAGGCTGAGTGTTTCAGTGTCCCTCATTTTCTGCATATTGTCTTTCTGGAGGTCTCTGTACTTGTTCTCATCTGCAGGAGGAAGCTTCTCATATGATAGCTGAATAAGACATTGATCTATGAGTAAAGCAGAGTGCAATTAGGAGTCATTTTATTGCTTTTTTTTTTCTTTTTTGCACAGTAGTATTTGGTTTTACCTTAGGTTCTCGGGCTATCTTGTTTCAGGTTCATGGTCACCCAAGCACCATCAGGCCACCAGGTCTGGGTTCCATTTTGCAATAGGAGTCATAATTCAAATCAGAGGACAACAGTATAGATCAGATGTTTTGTGGATGGGTTGATGATGTTCACACTTCTCCTTTGGTAGCCTGAAGAATCCCTTGAAAGGCATGAAGATTCTATGCAGACTCAGATTGACTTCTCCGTGTTCACTGAATTGTACAAGTGCTGTATTCAGCAATGAGGCCTTGCTGTCTGTACAGAGCAAACTATAGTCTTGGCAACAGCCTGATTGGTTTAGAGGTTCACATGGTACTCCATTGGCTGACAAGTCAGTTAGAAGCAATCCAAACCCTGGACTGGAAGCTTCATTAGGTGACAAGAGATGGTCATTTGGGGCTTTGTCTTCCCGTTATTTAGCATTTCATTTAGACTATCCTCATATATGTATGTTTTAGGAAGCTTCTGTTGTATTAGGTTTCCATATCAACCATTGATGTTAGCTGTGTGTACTTGTATTCCACCATCCTCTTACCTATCCTTTCCCACTGCTCCTACCATTCCAGTCCCCTTCCTCCTCACAAGTCCACCCATAGCTACCTAAATAATTTTATCTTTCCTAGGATATCTATCTGTTCCCTTTTCCACATAGTCTCGTACTCTATGCTTAATATCTGTGGCGCTAAGTATTGTAGCATGGTTATCACTGACATAAAAATCCATATATCTAATACACAGACCTTGAAAGGACAATTTTCATCTTCATATGGAAACACAAAATAGCTAAAAAAAAACACTCCTGAATAATAATAGCACTGCTAGAGCTATCACCATGTATTCTAATACAAAAATCTAATATCCACATATAAGTGAATACATAGCATATTTGTCTTTCTGGGTTAACCCACTCAGGATAATGTTTTCTGGTTCTATCCATATATCTTCAGTTTTCTTTCTCTCTTCTTTTTTTAATGGTTTAATAATATTTTGTTGTGTAAATGTACCATATTTTTTAAATTAATTCATCTGTTGAAGAAATTTAGGTTGTTTACAATTACTGGCTACTATGAATAAAGCAGCAAAAGACTTGGTTGAACACGTGTTTGTGGTAGGATGACACATTCTTTGGGTACATTCCAAAGAGTGGTATAGATAGATTTTGAGGTACATCAATTTCTGTAATCCTGAGGAACCATCACACAGATTTCCATAGAGACAGGTTTGTACTAGCCATTGATGAGTGTTCCTCATATTTCACATCCTCACTAGCATGAGCTCTCACTTGGCATTTTCTTTTATCTTAGCTATTCTGATGGATGTAAGATGAAATTTTGAAGAGTCTTCTATTTAAATTTTTCTGATGACTAAGGATATTGAGTATTTTCTTAAGTGTTTCACAGCCAATTGAGTTTCCTCTTTTGAAACTTCTTTGTTTATACCTATACTCCATATTTTAAATGAGTAATTTGTTTTCTTGATATCTAGCCTTTTTTAGATATTTATGTATATTTGGATACTAGTCCTTTATTGGATGTGAAGTATTTAAAAATCTTTCTGCATTCTGGAGGCTGCAGCTTAGTTCAAATGATGGCATCCCTTGCTGGCAGAAACATTTCAGTTTCATGAAGTCCCATTTAATTGTTGACTTGATGCCTACACTATTGGTGCTCTGTTCAGGAAGTCTTCTTCTATGTCAATAAGTTCAAGGCTATTCTCTCTTGACCTTCTAACAGGGTCAGTGTATCCGGTTTTACGTTGAGGTCTTTGATCCATTTGGTGTTGAGTTTTGTAAAGGGTAATAAGTATGGATATGTTGGAATAAATCTACATGCAGTTGTCCAGTTTGACCAGAAATAAATTTTGAAGATGTTGTCTTTTTCCCAGTATGTATTTCTGGGTTCATTATAAAAGGGGGGAGGGGAATGTCCATAGGAATGTGAACATATAACTGGCTCTTCAATTCAATTCAGTTGATCAAAGTATCTGACACTAAGCCAATACCATGCTGTTACTACTACAGCTCTTTGGTACAACTTGAGGTACAGGATGGTGATATCTCTAGCAGTGCTATCATTATTCAGGAGTATTTTTAGATATTTTGTGTTCCCATATAAAAACAAAAATTGTCCTTTCAAGGTCTGTGGAGAATTTGCTGTAATTTTGATGGTGATTGCATTGAATTTATAGATTGCTTTTGGTAGGATGATTGTTTTTACTGTTCATCCTGCTGGTCCATGAGCACAGGAAATCTTTCCATCCTCTTGTATCTTTAATTTCTTTCTTTAATGTCTTGAGTTTTGTTTTGTTTGATGTTTGTTTGTTTGAGACAGAGTTTCTCTGTACAGTCCTGGCTATCCTGAAACTTGCTCCATAGACCAGGCTGACATCAAATTCACAGAGATCTGCCTGCCTCTGCTTCCCAAGTGCTGGGATTAAAGGCATGCACCACCATCACCTAGATAATATGTTGAAGATTTTAACATATAAGTCTTTTATATCATTATAGTTACCGAAGTTATTGTACATTCCTTGAGGCAGTTGCAAATTATGTTATTTCACAGATTTCTTTCTCAGTTCATTTTTATTTATATATAGAAAGGTTTACAGATTTTTGTGAGTTATTTTGTTTCCAATTACTTTGCTGAATGTATTTCTCAGCTATAGCAGTTGATCTCCTTAAGTTCTCTTACAAAGATCTCAAGTACTATATGAAATAGGAATGGAGTGAGTGGACAATCTTGTCTTATTCCTCAAAATAGTAGAAATCTTTTGAGTTTTGTTTCTCTCCATTTTTTTTCTTTTTTTTTATATCTGTGAACTTTTTTCCTTTATTTTTTATTTCTTCAAGTTATATCTCAATCGCAGTCCCCCCTCTTCCCCCTCCAGTCCCACCCTCCCACCCTCAACCCCCCATCCTCTTCCCTTTTTTTTCTTTTAAGTTTAAGGTATATCTTATTTCCCCCTACAATTTCCCCTTTCAGTCCAACAAATGGCTCTAATACAGTATAACAGAGGTAATTAGGCCACAGTTATGACGGTTATATGGCTTAACGTACATTCCCAATGACCAGTCCACATGTATTTGGTACCTGACTTTAACATTCTACTATCTAACCATCTCCATGAGTTTAAAGTTCTATATCTGACTCAACATTCATACTAATTGCAACACAATTTTAAAAGTATCTTCTTATATGTATAACACTCTCTTGACTCCTAAACAACTCAAAATTTAATTATGAGACTCTATCTATCTGTTCTTCAATCACCTCGGAGACCTGAGAGAGGGATAAATATATCTGATTTTATAGGAAGTACAGGGTCTGCAGCTTCCCAAACTAAGAAATGACATACCAGTGGCTGCCTGGACAGTTCCCATTTTCTCTCCATACATTACAGCATCGCTCTTCAGTCGTTTGGCCCCGCTTCTCTGACAGACATTGATTCTAGAGCAGGGGTTATGAAGGACTTACCTACCCTATCTTGGCAGAGCTAGGCTGTTGACTTACCTGCTTCCAGGTTTTGTCCTTTTTGGACAGCATTCTGTCTACAGTTGGAGCTGTTTCTCTCCATTTTAAGTTGATATTGGCTATGAGCTTGCAGAAAACAATCTTTATTTTGTTGAGATATGTCCTTTGTATCCTTAATCTCTCCTAAATTTTTATCATAAATGGGTGTTGGATTTTTAAAAGCGTTTTCCTAATGAGATGATCATATGATTTTTGTCTTTCAGTTTGTTTACATGGTAGATTACATTTATTGATTTTCATATATTCAACCATCTCTCCGTCTCTAGGATGAGGCCTACGTGATAATGGTAGATGATCTTTTTTATGTGTTCTTGGATTTGGTTTGCAAGTATTTTTTTAACTTTTTAAAAATATTTATTTATTACTTCAAGTTACATCTCCATCTAAGTCCCCTCCCTCTACCCCTCCGGGGCCCACCCTTCCACCCTCTTCTTCTCCCACTTATCCTACTCCTCCAATGTGGAGTGCCCCCACATCTCAGCCCCTCTCAGTTCATCAGTCATATGAGGGCTAGGAGCTTCCTCTTGCACTGAGGGCCTACATGGCAGCTCCACTAGGGCAACGTGTCCCACTAACAAGTAACAAAGTCTATGTTCCTGTTCCTTTCAGTCTATTGGTTGTAGTATAGTTATCCTGTACTATATGGCTAAAATCCAGTTATAAGTGAATATATATCATGTGCATCTTTCTGGGTCTGGGTTTAAAACCGAGCTTTTAAATTATTATTTAACACTTATTTATTACTAAATT
>CAJQZJ010004767.1:655990-669686 GCA_907164525.1 Lophiomys imhausi
TCAATTATTATGTGGCGAGAGGAGTTTCTTTTCTGATCTAATCTGTTCGGTGTTCTGTAAGCCTCTAGGATTTTTATTGGCATCTCTTTTTTTCAGGTTTGGGAAGTTTTCTTCTATGACTTTGTTGAAGATATTTCCTGGACCTTGGAGTCGGGAGTCTTCTCTTTCCTCTATGCCTATGATTCTTAGGTTCCGTCTTTTCATTGAGTCCTTGATTTCTTGGATGTTGTGGGTGAGAGATTTTTTAGCCTTCTCATTTTCTTTGGATGTTGTACTGATTTCTTCCATTGAATCTTCCATGCCTGAGATCCTGTCTTCCATCTCTTGCATCCTATTGTTGATACTCACATCCGTAGTTCCTGTTCTCTTCCCTTGGTTCTCCACTTCCTCTTTTAACTCTGACTGTGTTTTCTCTATTGTTTCTATTTCTATTTTCATGTCTTTTATGCTTTTGTTCGTTTTGTACATTTCCTTCTCCAGCTTGCTTGTTTTTGTATGAAAATCTTTCATGGCTTTTTCCTTTTCCCTGTTCAAGCTCTGTCACCTTGGCTTGGAGCTCTTTAATGGTGTTGTTCCTTGTTTTGATTTGTAGAATTGTGGCTTCTTTGAATTCCTTCATAGATTTAAGTTCTTCTTGCAGCGACTCTATCACTTTCCATAATGCAGAATTGTCAATGTTTTCATGTGTTTCTGTTGGTGTGTGGTCATCCGAATTGGATGAGCTAGGATGATTCTGCTTTGTTGGAGTCATAATTCCTTGATTACTATTTTTTTTTTTTGACCTTTCACCATTGGATGCTTTTCGCTGTCTGTTTTCTGTGCTTGGAACCACAGTGGATGATTTGGTGCAGGGGACAAGTTACTTGGCTATCTGTCGTTGCTTACAGGGGGATTTCAAGGTCACTGTGCTTTTAATCGCCTGAGGCACTGTGAGCTGGTGCAGCCTATTCCCAGATTGTGAGTAATGGACCAGGATTGTTTCACTGCTCCCAATTCAGACTTCCCTATGTTGCACTCTGAGTTATCAGCCTGTAATGGTTCTGATGGTATGGGCCTGTTTGCCCAGGCACAGATTCTGTGGGCTTTGTTTGTCATCATGGAGGCTGACAGGGTCTGGCTCCACACCTAATATGTCTGTATTTTCCAGGATACAGCTATGGTCCCGATTTCTGGTTTCTCTCTAGTCTTCTCGCCACAGGGCTGGATTCTGTGCCTGATTCCCTTCCTGTCTGCGCCGCCACGGGTCTCGTGGGTACCCCAAGCCCCGGATCCTCCGGCTGCCTGAGTGGACCTCTCGTCCCAGCATCTTAGCCGTGGGTGCATGGATCCCTGGCCCTGCCCACGCCTGTCTCTCTCCCCAGATGACCTGCCGTGGGTTTGCGGGGATTTGGCCCTGCCAGCCGTGCTCCCTCCCCAGCTGCGCTACCGTAAGTGTGTGGGATTCGGCCCCTCCCACCCACCTTTGTGTTCACAGCTTCCCGCGCCCTCTCGGAACCTCAGGCCCTCCGCTTCACGAGCGGCAACGGACCACCCGCTGAGCCCCCTGTTTGTTCCTTGCTAAGCCTTCCACTATCTCGCAAAGTTTTTTAAGTGGGTATAAGTTCAACCTGATGTGTGGGGAGCCCAATAGGCCAGCATTCTATGGCCAAGTGGACCCTGATTCTGCCTGCTGTAAGTTGGGATCAATCTTACCAGGCGCCTCTCCAAATGGGAGTTCCCGAATCCCGGGTTTAGTGGCTTCCGTGTCTGTGAGAGATGGGGAGAGCCTTGCCCTGGGACTTTTAACAGTCCCTTGGGAGCTGTGAGTGTTCGGGGGGGGGGGGGGGGTCTAGCCCCTCTGGTTTTTGCACAGTGCCCAATAACTCTGTGTTTTTTATGGCTCTTTTTTCCCCGCGTTCAAAATGCGTCAGTGTAGGTTGCCACCATCTTGGCCCACCTAGTTTGTGTGTCTTAAGATCACTTGGTGGGCTGGAGGAATGGCTCAGCCGTTAAAAGCTAGGCTCACAACCAAAAATATAATATCACTTGGTGAGTCCCAAAAATGCATTAGATATTGTGCTACGTAGCTTTAGGATGAAGCTTAGTAAGGTTTGGCCTCCCTCCCCCACAGTTTATTCTACCTTCATTTCTGTTATTGGAATAAATAACTTTAGCTTACAGGCTATAGTTGTAGAGAAGGTAGAAACTTCAAACAACTAGTCACCTCATATCTGGAGTAGAGAGCAGAGGGAAATGAAATCTTACCTGCTTGCTTTTACCCAGCTACATTTCCCCATGGTTACTCAGTTCAGAGCCCTCTGCCCAGGTATTGGTGCGATGGCTTGGGTCTTACCATATTAACTAACTCAATTACAAATATGATTTCCTACAGCCCTGATCACAAGCCAAACCAATGTAAAAGAGTTTCTCAATGAGATTCTTCTTCCGTGAGATTCTAGGCTGTGTGATGTGACCAATTATAGCTAACCACCACAGAACTTACAGTATCTTTATCTTTTATTTAAATAATCTCAATATGCATTATTCATGAGTGGTTAAATATCTGCCAGCAGTAGCAAGTGCTACAGTCATAACATCAATGCTAGATGTTCTGTGAAGCTCAATTTCTACTGATTATCTACCTCATGCTACTTTTGACCAAGTTGACTTGACTGGGATTAGACCCTGCCATTACCTCATGCTGAAAGCAGTACCTCCTGCCTTTCTCTATGTCTGCCTAGAATTAATGAGAACTTCTTTTCACTTAGATATTTATTAATACTTGCCCTAAGGATATTCCTTCCAAAACATCCTCCAAAATATATACTTGAATTACTCCTTACATTTGAAATCAAATTCCTTATGCATTCAGATATTAATAATTCAGTTTCACTCAGTTTCATGATGTTATCATAATTTTTGTCTAGTGCTTTGATTGTATGATGGACATTTATTTTCTGTCTCTTTTGGTGAAGCAATACAAAACAAAACAAAACAAAAACAGAAACAAGTTTCTGAATCTCATATAGGGAAAGATTCCAGAATTTCCCTTCTGAAGGTTAAAAAAAAAAGAAATATAATTAAACATATTTCATCTGACTAAAGAAGTTGGGAGGGAACACCACAGAATTTAGTATTTAATAATTTTATTATCTTTTTTCCCAGACTCTCAAAATTAGGCTCTGGGGTTTTCCAGATAAGCAGGCTACAAACTTCCTTTCTCCTTGTTCTTTCTGATTTTATACTACCTCTCAGCTCTGGTGTAAGGACGAGTTAAAAAGCATGGTTGCACTCACTGTTTTGGAAGAGTTTTATTTCTTTTACATTTTTACGCTCTTCTCTTACATTAACCTGGCAAAAGATGAGTCGCTGTTTAAAAGAAATTCTCTATGAAAATTAGGTTTCTTCTATACCAGGAGACACTTTGCAGAAAATGCATGCTACTGCTGACTGAGATGATTGCAAACATGAAACTTGCATACAATCACATGACCACTAAGAAGCTGTTACTATACAGGGATAACAACTGAATATCTTTGCTTGCTTGCAAATATTACTACATCTCCTCCTCCAGTCCTATTCTCATATGATAATCATGTTTTTAATCTCACTCAAAGAATAGCAACAAGACAACTATAACAAGACCCACAGCTGTTCATCTGTCTGCATTGCACATAGCAGTATATTTTCTTGCTGCACACAAATGCCTCAGCTTCTAATTCCACACCAATGACAAATATGATCTGAAAAAAACACTTCTGGTCTAGCATGCACTCCCTGGGAATCCACTTGCTACTCCTGCTTGGGAAGCAGGTAGATTGACAGTAGATAAGTACATAGGTCTACTTTTCCAGACCCCATCAATCCTCCAGTCTCATACCAATTTGTGCATTAGAATATCTGCTTCAGATTCCCTTTTCCCCTACCCTCAAATCCAGCCAATCCCACAGATATTCTCTTCCTAATCTCCCTTGCCAACTCCTTGTTTTATCCCAGCCCCCAACTCTAGCAGAAACTCCCGGAGAAATCTACAGGCTACTGTAGACAGAAAGAAAGTAGGCTAATTGCAGATCTTCACCTCTCCCCTCTGCCACTCCAAATACAATCCAGCAGTCTCATCCCCAGCTCTTCAGTAGAACAGCTGGAGCAGTCTGAATTATCTCCTTGCAACCATCTGCAGTGCACAACATAGACCTTCCCTGACAAACTTTCTTCCCCTAACCAGGAACTTTGTCCCAACCTCCAACTCCAGCAGGCAACCCTGGGAATCCACAGGATACTCTCACCAGGAAAGCACATAGGCTAACTGAAGATCTTCACATGCCCCTCCCTGACTCCAAGCTCAATGCCTCAATGTCATCCCCAGCTCTGTACCAGACCTTTTACTGTGAACTCTCATGACTCTATCTACGGTCAAAGAAGACTATTCCCAGAAGGTAATGAAGATCCTCATGGAACATGTTGACTTCCCTCCTCCAGTGGATGCCCTCAACCCTCCTTCTCACCCCATTTCGAGGTATCAATTGCCAATACCTAGAAAGACATTTTGCTTGGAGCCCCCAGGATCCTATCCGGATCCCAGAAGAATTGCCTACCAGCCAACAAACAGTCATAACACTCTACTAAGAATCTGAGAGGACAACAGGAACCAAGTAACAAAACAGACAAGACCAGATACTGGCACCTAGATTTAAAATCACCCAAACCAGATGCCTAGATGTCAGGGGGAAACCTGTACCAATAATAGCCAGGATAGTATGTCTTCATTAAGGACCGGCAAACCTACTACAGCAGGCACTGAGTATTCAAACATAGCTGAAATACATGAAAAACTTCTTAAAATGGCCTTAAAATAGGAGAGAGAGAGAGAGAGAAAGCACCAACACCAAAATAACAGAAATCAATAAACACTGCTCATTGATCAGTGATGACGAGGCAGGGGAAGAGTAAGGTTGAGAAAGAGGAGGAAGATAAGGATGATGAGGACAAGCCTAAGATTAAATTTGTGATATCAAATGAGGAGGATGACAGAGGCAAAGATAAGAAACAAGATAAAACAAAACAAATAGAAACCAAAGAAGAATAAGAAAAAATACATTGATCCTGAAGAGTTTAATAAACTTAAGCCTATTTGGATCAGAAACCCTGATGACATCACTCAAAAGGAATATGGTGAATTCTCTGATAGTCTCACCAATGACTGGAAAGACCACTTGGCAGTCAAACACTTTGAAGGCTAGAATTCAGGGCATTTTTTTGTTTGTTTGTTCCTCCACAACCTCCCTTTGACAGTTTTGAGAACAACAAGAACAATACAATCTGCTGTGTATTTGTCATGGACACCTGTCTTCAGCTGATACCTGAGTATCTCAACTTTATTTGTGGCAGTGTTGACTCTGAGGACCTGCCCCTGTACATCTCCAGAGAAATGCTCCAGCAGAACAAGATCCTGAAAGCCAACTTCAAAAACATTGTGAGGAAGTGCCCAGAGATCTTTTGTGATTTGGCTAACAACAAAGAGAACTGCAAGAAACTTTCAAAGGCGTTCTCCAGGAATTGAAAGCTTCCAGTAGTCAGTGGCCTCTATCTTAGCCCCTCCACCATCACACCTCCAACTAGAGATGAGATGACTTCCCTGTCAGAATATGTATGTCTCGTGAAGGAGTCACAGAATTCCATCTACTATATGACTGGTGGTAGCAAAGAGCAGGTGAACAACTCTGCCTTTGTGGAGTAGTACAGAAGCATGGGTTTGAGGTGGTGTGTATGAGTGAGTCAATTGATGAGTACTTCAAATTCCAAGGAATTTGAAGGAAAGCGTGGTCTCAGTGGCTAAGGAGCTTTCAGAGGATGAGGAAGAGAAGGAGAAAATAGAGTAGAGCAAGGCAAAATTTGAGAATCTCTGCAAGCTCATGAAGAAGATCTTGGATAAGAAGGATGAGAAGCTGACAATCTCCAATAAACTTGTGTCTTCACCCTGCTGCACTGTGACAAGCACCTATGACTGTACAGAAAACATGGAGCAGACTATGAAAGCCCAGGTACTTCAAGACAATTCTACAATGGGCTACATGATGGCCAATAAAACACCTAGTGATCAATACTGAGCATCCATTTGTTAATCCTCCACAAATGCCTCAATATAGAATTAGCAAATCTCTCAGTGCACAGCCTATAGATTGCTTACCTTAATATATTCAACAATGCCTGAATCAGATGGTTCATGCTCATGTTCGATTATTGTCATTTACAATTTCAGTTCTCCTAATTTTTTAATATTCAGTTTGGATATCACTATGACAAATCAAAGCTATTTGTTATCATCTAGAATTATGTAGCATAGAGGAAATGAATTTATAATGTCATCATACTATTTTGGCTCTGAAATTTAGCACATAAGACTGGATTACCTGATCTCCAAGTGCATATATTCATGCATTTACCAAGATTATTTTATTTCATTTATTTTTTAATTTATTTATTTATTACTTCAGGTTACATCTCCATCATACTGTCCTGTTTCCACCCCTCCCAGTCTCACTTTCCCACCCTCTACCCCCTGATGCTTCCATCCCACTCCTCTGGAGTGGAGTGTCCCTACATAACAGTCACTTGCCCCAGTACAGCAGTCATATGAGAGCCAAGAGCCTCCTCATACAATGGGGGCCTACAAGGCAGCACCACTAGGGAAAAGCGTCTCATTGACAGGGAAAAAAAAAGTTTATGTACATGTTCCCTTTGGTGCATTGGTTGTAGTATAGATATCCTGTACTATATGGCTAAAATTCGACTATAAGTGAATAGAAGGCATGTGCATCCTTCGGAGTCTGGGTTAGCTCACTCAGGATGAGCTTCTCTAGTTCCATCCATTTGGCTGAAAATTGCATAATTTCATTGTTTCTGATAGTTGAGTAGTATTCCATTGTGTAGATGTACCACAGTTTTTAATCCATTCTTCAGTTGAGGGACATCTGGGTTGTTTCCAGTTTCTAGCTATTACAAATAAGGCTGCTATGAATATAGATGAGGAAACTTCCTTGTGATTCAGTGAGGAGTCATTTGTATGTATACCCAGAAGTGGTATGGCTGGGTCCCGAGGCAGAGCTATTCCAAGTTTTCTAAGATATTGCCAGACTGACGTCCATAGTGGTTGCACAAGCCTGCACTCCCACCAGCAATGGAGGAGGGTTCCCCTTTCTCCACACCCTCACCAGCTTGTGCTGTCCTTTGAGCTTTTGATCTTAGCCATTCTGACAGGTGTGAGATGGAATCTTAGAGTCATCTTGAGTACCATTTCTCTGATGGTTAAGGGTGCTGAGCATTTCTTCAACTGTCTCTGGGCTTTTAGGAATTCCTCCTTTGAGAATTCTCTGTTTAGCTCTGTTACCCATTTTTTGATTGGATTATTTGTTTTCTTGGCATTTATTTTCTTGAGTTCTTTGGAAATTTTGGATATTAGCCCTCTGCCAGATGTGGGGTTGATGAAGATTTTTTTTCCCAATCTGTAGGCAGCCATTTTGTTTGAATGACAGTGCTTACAGAAGTTTTTAAGTTTCATGAGGTCCCAGTTATTGATTGTTGGTCTTAGGTCTTGAGCTGTTGGTGTTCTGTTCAGGAAGTTGTCACCTGTGCCAATGAGTTCAAGGGTTTTTCCCACTTTCTCTTCAAATAGACTTAGTGTGTCTGGCCTTATTTTAAGATCTTTGACCCACTTGCACTCAAGTTTTGTACAAGATGATAAGTATGGGTCTAACTTCATTCTTTTATTACTGGATGTGCACATCCAGTTGGACCAGCACCATTTGTTGAAGATGCTGTCCTTTTTCCATTGCGCAGTTTTGGTTTCTTTGTCAAAATTTAGGTGACCACAGTTATGCGGGTTAATTTCTGGGTCTTCAATTCGAATCCATTGATCCACTGGTCTGTTTCAATACCAGTATCATGCTGTTTTCACGACTATTACTCTGTAGTACAGCTTGAAATCTGGTATGGTGATACCTCCAGATGTTTTTTATTGTACGGGATTGATTTAGCTACTCTGGGTTTTTTGTTGTTCCATATAAAATTGAGAATAGCTTTTTCCAGGTCTATAAAGAATTGTGTTGGTATTTTGATAGGAATTGAATTGAATCTGTATATTGCTTTTGGTAGGATGGCCATTTTTATTATATTGATCCTACCTATCTTTGAGCATGAGAGATCTTTCTATCTTCTGATGGCCTCTTCAATTTCTTTCTTCAAGGGCTTGAATGAAGTTCTGTTGTACAGGTCCTTTATCTGCTTGGTTAGAGTTACCCCAGATATTTTATATTGTTTGTGGCTATTGTGAAGGGAGTTATTTCCCTAATTTCTTTCTCAGACCATTTATTTGTTGTATAAAGAAAGGCTTCTGATTTTTTTTTAATTAATTTTGTATCCAGCCACCTTGCTGAAGGTGTTTATCAGCTGTAAGAGTTCTCTGGTGGAATTTTTGGGGTTGCTTATGTATACTATCATATCATCTGCAAAGAGGGATAATTTGACTTCTTCATTTCCAATTTGTATTTGTATCCCCTTGATCTCCCTTAGTTGTCTTATTGCTCTAGCAAGAACTTCAAGTACTATATTGAAGAGATATGGCGAAAGTGCACATTTTTGTGTTGTTCCTGAGTTTAGAGGAAATGCTTCAAGTTTCTCTCCATTTAATTTGATGTTAGCTACTGGCTTGCTGTATATTGCCTTTATTATTTCTAGGTATGGTCCTTGTATGCCTGTTCTCTCCAGAACTTTTAGCATGAAGGGGTGTTGGATTTTGTCAAATGCTTTTTCTGCATCTAGCAAGATTATCATGTGGTTTTTTTCTTTCATCTTGTTTATAAGGTGAATGACGTTGATAGACTTTCTTATGTTGAACCATCCCTGCATTCCTGGGATGAAGCCTACTTGATCATGGTGTTTGATACTTTTGATGTGTTCTTCAATTCGGTTTACTAGTATTTTATTAAGTATTTTTGCATCTATGTTCATGAGGGAGATTGGTCTGAAGTTCTCTTTCTTTGTTGGGTCTTTGTGTGGTTTAGGAATCAGGGTGACTGTGGCCTCATCGAGTGAGTCTGGCAGTGTTCTTTCTGATTCTATTTTTTTGAAAGAGTTTGAAGAGTATTGGTATTAGCTCTTCTTTGAAGCTCTGATAGAATTCTGTGCTGAAACCATCTGGCCCTTGGCCTTTTTTGGTTGGGAGATTGTTAATGACTGTTTCTATTTCCTTAGGGGTTGTAGGGCTGTTTAATCTGTTAACCTGATCTTGATTTAGCTTCAGTGGGTGGAATCTATCAAGAAAATTGTCCATTTTGCTTAAGTTTTCAAATTTGGTGGAGTATAGATTTTTAAAATAGGACCTAAAGATTCTTTGGATTTCCCCAATATCTGTTGTTATTTCTCCCTTTTCATTTCTGATTTTGTGGATTTGGGTTTTTTTTTCCTCTCTCTTTTACTTAATTTGGCTAAGGGTTTGTCTATTTTGTTGATTTTCTCGAAGAACCAACGCTTGGTTTCATTGATTCTTTGTATCATTCTTTTTGTTTCTAAGTTGTTGATTTCAGTCCTAAGTTTGATGATTTCCTGTCTTCTGTTCCTCTTGGGAGTGTTTGCTTCTTCTTTTTTTTCCAATTCATCCAGTTTAGCTGTTAATTCACTAATATGAGCTGTCACAATATTCTTTTTGAAGGCACTTAGTGCTATGAACTTTCCTCGTAGCACAGCTTTCATTGTGCCCCATAGGTTTGGGTATGTTGTGCCTTCTTTGTCGCTGGATTTTAAGAAGTCTTTGGTTTCCTTCTATATTTCTTCCCTGACCCAGTAGTCATCCAGTAAAGAGTTGTTCAATTTCTATGTGTGTGTATGCTTACTGTTGTTTCTGTTGTTGTTGAATCAGCTTTACTCCATGGTGGTCTGATAAGATACAAGAGGTTATTTCAATTTTCTTGTATGTATTGAGGCTTGAGTTGTGTCCAACTATATGGTTGATTTTGGAGAAGGTTCCGTGCGGTGCTGAGAAGAAGGTATATTTGGGTGAAACTTTCTGTAGATATCTCTTAGGTCCATTTGGTTCATGATCTCTGTTAGACTCATTATGTCTCTGTTTGGCTTCTGTCTTGATGACCTGTCCATTGTTGTGAGTGGGGTGTTGAAGTTTCCCACTACTAATGTATGGGGATTGATGTGTGGTTTAAGCTTTAGAAGGGTTTCTTTTACAAATGTGAGTGCCTTTGTATTTGGGGCATAGATGTTCAATATCGAGATGTCCTCTTGATGAATATTTCCTTTAACGAGTATTTAATGCCCTTCTCTATCTTTTTTGATTAATGTCAGTTGGAAGTCTAATTTGTTTGATAGTAAGATGGCTACTCTAGCTTGTTTCCTGGGTCCATTTGATTGGAAAACCTTTTCCTAGCCCTTTACTCTGAGGTAGCATCTATCTTTGTTAGTGATATACGTTTCTTGTATGCAGGAAAATGATGGGTCTTGTTTAAGGATCCAGTCTGTAAGCCTGTGTCTTTTTATTGGGGAGTTGAGTCCATTGATATTGATGGATATTAATGACCAAAGGTTGTTATTTCCTGTTATTTTTTTTAATAAGTACTTTTTTTTTCAAGTTACATCTCAGTCGCAAACCCTTCCCTATTCCCTCTTCTTATCCCACCCTTCCACCCTCTTCCCCTCCCCCCCAACAGCTTCTCTTTTCATTCCAACAAATGGTTCTTTCTCTTATAACAGTAAATTCTATACAAAACAGCAGAATTAAATATGCCACATTTATGAGAGTTAAATGGCCCAGTATACCTTCCCAATGTCCAGTTCATACATATTTGGCCCCTGACTTTAACCTTCTACCTTCTAACCATCTCCATGAGTTTAAAGTTCTATAACTGACTTAGTTTTCATACTAACTTGCATCACTATTATAACCATCTCCTTAGATCTAGAACGCCCTCTTGATTCCTAAACAACTCAAAATTTAGCTATGAGACTCAAGCTGTCTATTCTTCAACCACTTCAGAGAGCTGAGAAGGATAAATATATCTGATTATATATGAAGTGCAGGGCCTGCAGCTTCCAATACTAAGAAATGACAAACCAGTGACTACCTGGACAGTTCCCATTTTCTCTCCATACATTCCAGCATCAGTCTTCAGCCTTTTGGTCCTGTTTCTCTGACAGACATTTATTGTAGAGCAGGGATTGTGAAGGACTAACCTACCCTGTCTTGGCAGAGCTAGGCTGTCGTCTTCCCTGCTACCAAGTTTTGTCCTTTTTGGACAGCAGTCTGTCTGCAGTTGAAGCAAGGAGTTTTTACATGTCAAGAGATAGGCTTGCCACTAATTCAACCATCTCACATTGGAGATTCTTCGATGCTTTTCTTCTACTTGGAGTAGAATAGGGGGTGTTGTCAGGAGCTCATATGTCACGATATCAAAAAAAAACCCTTAATTTAAGACCACATCTTTGAATGCCATATTCTGCAGATCTCTTGGGGTTTTTGAAGATGCCCTATCTATCTCTTGTATTTAGATAAGCAAATGTTGCTTGTCTCTTAACAACTTGATTACTGAGTAGCTTAGAGAATATCTGTGATAGACTGTCTTAGTAGCTAACAAGGTGACATGCATGCATGACTAGGAGTTTGTTTTTCTTAACTATCCTAAACAGTTTAAGACGGTTGGTATCAAGAGGCCAGAACTTCACATTTCATTTTTAAGTATCTCTAAGTACGATACCATTAGGAAGCGTTACCTTAAATTTTGCATCAATATACAAAGATCTATTCAAATGTGGCTAAATATACTCTTAATTTTGTATCAATATACAAAGATCAATGCCTATGTGGCCCAATACAATCTTAATATTGCGTCCATATACAAGGGTCAATACCATTGTGGCCAACTATAATCTTAGTTTTGTATCAATATACAAATATCAATACTGACGTAGACCAATACAATCTTATTTTTGCACAATAAACAATGGTCAATACCACTTTAGCCAAATATACTATTAATTTTGTATCAATATACAAGGGTATAAGGGCATATTCAATAATGTGACCTTTCTTCTTGATCCTTCCTGTGCTGTGTCTCGATTTTTCTCTCGTCCGTGCATTCCTACATAGGAGATAAAGCAGGATACAGAAAAGGGAAAGAAGGGATACCCTGGGTCTAACCTCCAAAACCCATTAAACAGGACCATTTAACAACTTGTAATCTCTTCCCCTAAATAACAGTGTTTTCAGTTGTCCTTCAAATAACCGAAAAAAGGGGGGGGGCGGAGAAACACCCTCCCCACCCTCTGGGTATGGGACGTCACTCTCTTAAACTGACTTCCTGCTGATTTGGGTCTAGTAAACCTGTTTGGGGCCCAAACCAAAATGGAAAAATGGTTAAAAATGTTTATACAATCCTTTTATGTTCAGTCCTTCTGTTCTCAGCTGCTTAGGTGACCTAAGGAGTTTGTAGGCGGAAGCTGAACTTCCAGGCTTTACTGAGGTTCTGGCTGGGGCATTGTGTAGGGCTGAACGGTCTTAGCGATATTGAGTTGTTGTGGTTGTAGGCTTTTGATGGAGACATCTGTTGAGGGAGTCTGTCAGGCTGAATCATCTGGGTCACTCGTCTTCTTTTGGTGTCTGATTCTGATTTCTGATGAGGTTTCCGTTGTCCAGTTGTCCCTGGGTTCCTTGAATGGATGCTTTGATTCTCCTGGAATGATAAGAACAGAGCCCTGCCCTATTCCTCACTCAGGGACAATCACCCTCTTTTTTTGGGGGGGTAGGTAATATTTCTCCTGAAGCAAATTTGGTTTTTGACAATATGTAAAGTGTTATCTTTCAATCTGGTTTAAAGAAGAAATTATTTTGTTATTTTGGAGCTAAACCAGCTTTAGTGTATATATTTTGAGGTCTCGAAGGGCAATTTGTTTGTGTTGTGTGGGCCTTTTGTAAGTAGCTTTTAAACTTAGGTCCTTCCAAATCCTATGTGTGTGTCTCTGCATTCTAAATATTGGGATCCAAGACCTGTGGTTCCCATCTAAGGGGATTAAAGATGTGTTCCACCACTCCTGGATCAAAGTTTTTCTTTATTTAGAGTTTGTTTTGTATCAGGCTGACCTTGAGCTCTGAGATCTGCCTGTTTCTGTCTCTAGTGTGTTGGGGTTAAGGGTGTACTCTTCTTGAATGATGGGATTAAGGGTGTGTACCCTCACCACCCTTTTCCGTGTAACTCTAGAATTTATAAGTCCACTAACACTTTGGTGCTCCTCCCGTCTCTGCTGAAGTTAAAGGCATGGGTTAACACCACATTTCTCCTGTATTTTACCTTAGCTCTACGTTTTTTTGACACTTGGAGGTTCATAAAACCAGGTTGAACGGCTGTGTCCTTTAATTTATTTACAGTGTATTAACGTTGTTACCTGTTTTTTTTTTTAATTAGTAAGTTTATTTGTTTGTTGCTACAGGTTACATCCTTGACATATTGTCCTCTTTTCCTGCTTCCCAGGCCCACCCTCCCTTGCTCTACTCCCTGACCCTTCCATCTTGATCCTCTGGGGTGGAGTGTCCCTGCATACCAGTCTCTCACCACAGATCAGGAGTCATATGAGGGCTGAGGGCCTCTTCATACACCGGGGGTCTACGAGGCAGTACTGCCAGTGAAAGGTGTCGCCTTGAAACGCGGGGGGGGGGGGGGAA
>CAJQZJ010004767.1:684686-712800 GCA_907164525.1 Lophiomys imhausi
CTGTTGGTGTTCTGTTCAGGAAGTTGTCACCTGTGCCAATGAGTTCGAGGGTTTCTCCTACTTTTTCTTCTAGTATCTTTAGTGTGGCCGGCCTTATGTTAAGGTCTTTGATCCACTTGGAATTAAGTTTTGTACAAGGTGATAGGTATGGGTCTAATTTCATTCTTTTACAAGTGGACATCCAGTTGGACCAGCACCATTTGTTGAAGATGCTGTCCTTCTTCCATTGTGCGGTTAGGCTTCTTTGTCAAAGATTAGTTGGCCATAGGTGTGTGGGTCCATGTTTGGGTCTTCAATTCGATTCCATTGATCCACTGGGCTGTTTCTATACCAGTACCATGCTGTTTTTATTATTATTGCTCTGTAGTACAGCTTGAAATCTGGGATGGTGATACCTCCAGATGCTTTTTTATTGTACAGGATTGATTTAGCTATTCTGGGTTTTTTGTTGTTCCATATGAAGTTGAGTATAGCTTTTTCCAAGTCTATAAAGAATTGTGTTGGTATTTTGATAGGAATTGCATTGAATCTATATATTGCTTTTGGTAGAATAGCCATTTTTATTATGTTGATCCTACCTATCCATGAGCACGGGAGATCTTTCCATCTTCTAAATGCCTCTTCCATTTCTTTCTTCAGGGGCTTGAAGTTCTAGTTATATAGGTCCTTTACTTGCTTGGTTAGAGTTACCCCCAGGTACTTTATATTGAGAAATATTGAGTCTAACAGAGATCATGAAACAAATGGACCTAACAAACATCTACAGAACGTTTCACCCAAACAGAAAGGAATACACCTTTTTCTCAGCACCCCACGGAACCTTCTCCAAAATCGACCATATAGTTGGACATAAAGACAGCCTCAACAGATACAAGAAAATTGAAATAACCCCTTGTATCTTATCAGACCACCACGGAATAAAGCTGGTCTTCAACAGCAAAAGAATCAACAGAAAGCCTACACACACATGGAAATTGAACAGCTTCTTACTGGATGACCACTGGGTCAGGGAAGAAATAAAGAAGGAAATCAAAGACTTCTTAAAATCCAACGACAATGAAGACACAACATACCCAAACCTATGGGATACAATAAAAACTGTGCTACAAGGAAAGTTCATAGCACTAAGTGCATTCAAAAAGAAAATTGTGACAGCTCATATTAGTGAATTATCAGCTAAGCTGGGTGAGTCGGAAAAAAAAAGAAGCAAACACGCCCAAGAGGAGCAGAAGGCAGGAAATCATCAAACTTAGGGCTGAAATCAACAACTTAGAATCAAAAAGAACTATACAAAGAATCAATGAAACCAAGAGTTGGTTCTTCGAGAAAATCAGCAAAATAGACAGACCCCTAGCCAAATTAACTAAAAGGCAAAGGGAAAGAACCCAAATCAACAAAATCAGAAATGAAAAGGGAGAAATAACAACAGACATAGAGGAGATCCAGAAAATATTCGGGTCCTACTTTAAAAATCTATACTCCACCAAATTTAAAAACCTAAGTGAAATGGACAATTTCCTCTATACATTCCACCTACCAAAACTAAATCAAAATCAGATTAACAGCTTAAACAGCCCAATAACCCCTAAAGGAAATAGAAACAGTCATTAATAATCTCCCAACCAAAAAAAAGCCCAGGGCCAGATGGCTTTAGCACGGAATTCTACCGGACTTTCAAAGAGGAGCTAACACCATTACTCTTCAAACTCTTCCACCACATAGAAACAGAAAGAACACTGCCAAACTCATTCTATGAGGCCACTGTCATTCTGATTCCTAAACCACACAAAGACCCAACAAAGAAAGAGAACTTCAGACCAATCTCCCTCATGAACATAGATGCAAAAATACTTAATAAAATACTAGTAAACCGAATTGAAGAACACATCAAAAGTATCAAACACCATGATCAAGTAGGCTTCATCCCAGGAATGCAGGGATGGTTCAACATAAGAAAGTCTATCAATGTAATTCACCATATAAACAAGATGAAAGAAAAAAACCACATGATAATCTCGCTAGATGCAGAAAAAGCATTTGACAAAATCCAACACCCCTTCATGCTAAAAGTCCTGGAGAGAACGGGCATACAAGGGCCATACCTAGAAATAATAAAGGCAGTATACAGCAAGCCAGTGGCCAACATTAAATTAAATGGAGAGAAGCTTGAAGCATTTCCTCTAAACTCAGGGACAAGACAAGGATGTCCACTTTCACCATATCTCTTCAATATAGTACTTGAAGTTCTTGCTAGAGCAATAAGTCAACTAAAGGAAATCAAAGGGATAAACATTGGAAATGAAGAAGTCAAATTATCCCTATTCGCAGATGATATGTTAGTATACATAAGCGACCCCAAAAACTCCACCAAAGAACTCTTACAGCTGATAAACAACTTCAGCAAGGTGGCTGGATACAAAATTAACTCAAAAAAATCAGAAGCCCTTCTTTATACAACAAACAAGCATACTGAAAAAGAAATAAGGGAAACAACCCCCTACACAATAGCCACAAACAATTTCTTGTTATTTTGACGTAGGTGGTGGTTGTGTGTTTCTTTTGGTTTAGTAGGAGTGCGGTTGTTTGTTTCCTCTGTTTTCTTGGATGTAGTTATCTTCTCTGGGTTGGAATTTTCTTTCTAGGATCTTCTGTAGGGCTGTATTTGTTTAAATTTGATTTTGTCATGGAATACCTTTTTTTTTCTCCATCTATGTTGATAGAGAGTTTTGCTGCGTATAGTAGTCTGGTTGGGCACCTATGTTCTCTCTGGGCTTGTAGGATATCTGTCCAGGCACTTCTTGCTTTTAAAGTTTCTGAGGAGAAGTCAGGTGTAATTCTGATCGGTCTGCTATTATATGATACTTGACCTTTTTCTCTTATACCTTTTAATATTATTTCTTTGTTCTGTACATTTGGAGATTCAATTATTATGTGGCAAAAGGAGTTTCTTTTCTGATCTAATCTGTTTGGTGTTCTGTAAGCCTCTTGGAATTTTATTGGCATCTATTTCTTTAGGTTTGGGGAGTTTTCTTCTATGTTTTTGTTGAAGATATTTCCTGAACCTTGGAGTAGGGAGTCTTCTCTTTCCTCTATGCCTATAATTCTTAGGTTCTGTCTTTTCATTGAGCCCTTGATTGCTTGGATGTTATGGGTGAGAACTTTTTTAGCTTTCTCATTTTGTTTTCTTGTTGTACTGATTTCTTTCATCAAATATTCCATGCCTGAGATCCTGTCTTCTATCTCTTGTATCCTATTATTGATACTCATGTCTGTAGTTCCTGTTCTCTTCCCTTGATTCTCCATTTCCCCTCTTATCTCTGTCTGTGTTTTCTTTATTGCTTCCATATCCAGTTTCATGTCTTGAAAGATTTTATTCGTTCTATACATTTCCTGCTCCAATTTGCTTGTTTTTGCCTGGAAATCTTTCATATCTTTTAAATCCCTAATTGCCTTGTCTCTTTCCTCTTCAAGTTGAGCCACTTTGACTTGGAGCTCTCTAATAGTATTCTCCATTGTTTTTGCTTATAAAATTGTGGACTCTTTGAATTCCTTCATAGATTTAAATTCTTCTTGAAAGGACTCTATCACTTTCCAGAATATAGAATTGTCATTGTTTTCATGTGTTTCAGCTGTGGTAAAGTGGTTAGAGTTTGCTGTACTACCATAGTTGCATTTTCTTGGAGTCATATTTTCCTGACTTTTGTTGGTTCTGTTTTTTCGATGCCGTTTAGCCATGTGGCTGTTCTTAGTTGTTTGTTCCTGGTGCCTTCTGGGCTTGGTGCCAAGAGGGGTGCTTTGGTGTAGCAGTCGTATTGCTTGGTGACCTGTAACTTTCCACAGGCTGGATGGGGCCTTGTGTGGAGGTATTCAGTGTGTCTCCCAGAGCTCACCCCTTCCTGTTTTGTCCCAATTGGTGATTCATGTGAGGGGTTGTGGTGGGATATGTCCCTGTAGTTTCCTGGGGTCCAATTAGTCTTCATATAAATGACAGTGCAGGTTGGCAGGCTGCAGACTGTTGGGTGGGGTTGTAGCTCCCCTGCAGCTTATGTGTCGGGACCGTGTTTAATGTCCTCTCCAGCTGTTCTCAGGGGGTTCTCAGGGTCAATGTGCATCTAATAGACAGAAGCACTGGCTGGTGCAATGAGCTGGTGCAGTGCACTCCCAGGCAATGAGGAATGGCCTGGGAGTGTTTCACTGCTCACAAGTCAGAGCTCTCTATGTTGCACTCTGGGTATTCAGCATGTAGTGGCTCTGCTGGTATGGTCCTGTGTGTCCAGGCACAGATGTTGTGGACTCTGGAGGTCACAAGTTTGGGGGTTGAGTCTGCCAGCTGGAGTCATGAAAGGATCCGACTCTGACTGGGAGGGGGTACAGCAGTGCCCCCCAAGCCAAAACCTCACTGTTCCAGGGGTGGAACTATATATGCTGAAGATCTAGTTTCCCTCCAGAAGGGCCAGCAATAGCAAAAGAGTCTGATATTAACCCCACAATCTGCCCAGGGCTTGTACCCTGTGGAGAACAAATCTGCCTTCCAACCTAGTTGTCTGCCTTTCTGCCACTCTCAGCACTCCCCCTATGTCTGTCTGGAGCTGACTTTGGATACTGGCAATTGGGGCCACTGTCTTCCATTTTCTGGTACACTGCAGTAGAGCTGCAGCGTAACCTGCTGCTGGAAGTGTATCCCGCTGCTCTGTCCAGCTGCAGCGTTCTTCCAAGTGACCATAAATCCAATAGAGGGGCCTGTATGTATTCCAACAACCCTCTGGGGAAACACAAATATGCTTGCACTTTTCAAAATGCCACTGTGGACCCACTGGCCTCTGTGCCTCATATCATGCTGTGGTTCTGCTCAGAGTGGACCCCACTCCCACGGCTCCACCAACCCTTCGCTAAATAGCCAGAAAGCCTGTGTGGGATCTGGGAGCCCAGGAGTCTGGTGAGTAACCCTGTCTGGGTTTCCGAGCTGTCCGCTGGGTATTTTAGTGGCTCCTACCATGTCCCTCTCCTGGTGATGATTCCCGATCCCTGTATTCAGCAGCTTCTGCAGATCCTACTGGTCTGTTTTTCTGAGTGTCCGAGAGAGGGGAGGAGAGACCTGCCCAGGGACTTTTAATTGTCTCTGGGTGTCTGGGTGAAACCCAGCAGGTATGCCACTCAGATTGTTGTTCAATGTCTTATAACTCTGTAGCATTATAGCTGTTTTCCCCACATTTAAAATGCCTTACATGCTGCTGCCATCTTGGATCCCCCCCAAGATTATTTTAATGACCCACAAACCATAAGGGATTCTGAAATCTGTGTGTGTGTGCACACATAGCTCATATAAATTAGCCATTCACTACCTCCTTGATTTCCTGTAAAACTCATCTTTTCCTTATCGATACTATCATCTTTTTTTTAACTCAAATGAACATTTAAATTAGGCTCAAGTATAACTCATAATTAAAACAGATATTTGTGTATAATAGTAGTTCTCTTTACAAGTCAAGCTTCTGTTTCACAAATAAAATAAATATAAAACATTTTAGTACTCTCAAGTATCAAAGGTGCCATGGCAATCCAATAAGATGTTACCATGAGAGTTTTGTGTATGTGTGTACAGACACACACACTTGTGCTCAAATCACAAACTATCTTATTCTCTGACCCTTCTGCCCAGACAATCTACAGCAGGCATATGGTATTACAGGGTTGATTTGACTTAAGGGTAAAGCACTTGCCCAGAGTTCTGTTGATTTAATCAAAATATGCAATGTTCTTATTTGTGCTTACTGCAGGTGACAGGGGTCCATTCAGATCATCTGCTTGCAAATTGCAGAGAGAATGTCTTGCATAAATATTTATAGTCTCCTATTGCCTTTCTTTTTACAAGTGACTTATTTTGCCTGGGTTATATGCTTATTTGTTTATCTTCTTGGTGACTAGTAAAACTATACCCCAAGATTGACACTTTAGTGAAAGATGTGGTCATGATGGAGACCAAAGTTCATCAGAATTCACCAAAATTGTTGCACAATGAGAAAGAAGACATATATACTACTGAAGTGAAAGCTATTCCCTGTTTGAGACTGGTGAGTATGTGATGAGTGGCTGCATGGGAAATTAACCTGTGGGCTTGATACGTATGTTAAGTGCTCTTTTTCTCTTGTCCTCATGTTGGCTTTTAAATACAATGTCATTTCCCTTCCTGTTCCAACACAGTCTTATCTATAATACTGACTTTCCTCATCAGAGTCAGGTCCTTTATTAGGTTCATAAGAATTGAACCTTACAGTTAATTACTTTTTTTAAAGCTTCTAGAGAGATGTAACACAATAAATTCATCTTTACCTACAACTTATAGAACTGTAAGATCTGTACACAGAGAAAATTTCAAGGCAGAAAGAAAGATAGTCCCCAGAGTGGAAATTATTGTTTTGAAGACATACCTTAGACACAGTTTGAGGTAAAGAGGTGGGAATACAGCAGTATGAATCTTCCTCACATTCAACATGCAATGTAATAAACTGGGGTGCCCTACAGATGGAGAAATTGTTGATCAATTTAATTAATTTTTCCCTTTTCACTGCTAAAATTGTAATATTACACATATGGACATACTTGGAAGAGTACATTCCCTACACATGCTCTAATATGTACCCTTGCTCTTGATATGGAAATGAATTCTTGTTCTTCCTATTATTTTCTAATTCCAATAGTCTGCAACATTTTAACTCATCCTTGAGCAACACAAGCAGAGGGCTTTTCGAAGCCTGTCCCCTGTGCACATTGGCAGCCCTTTATGCCCCACTTACCATGTGACTTCTCCCTGCTATTCCTCCAGTCTCTATTATTGCACTACAGACCTTCAACCCTCTGTTTTGATCCCTACAGAGCCCATTACTCTTTGAATATTGATTGTTGGCACAAACATTTTCCTCTATTCATGTAATCATTTTCTAATTTACAACAAAATATCTTTAAATAAATGTTGGATCAACAATGGTAACTAACTAATGCAATGCTTTTGTAGAAATTAATTCGCCTAATATTATTAAAACATTGCACATTGTTATTAACTCAATTTTATAAATAAAGAATGCAAGGAACATAGAAGCTAAGAAAAATGCTCAAGATCAAACAGTAATTGAATACTTGGAGATAAATTAGACATCATGACTAAAATTCATCATTTTAGTTACTTTTTGTGATGGGCAATATGCGTTGTCAACTGGACAGAATTTCCCTCTACAGAACCAGCAACGTTGATAGTCTCTTCTCTGGACTTAAGAAAATGGGAAAGAAAGCTACAAAGAAGTCTTGAGCTCAGCAGAGCAATAGAGATTTCTGAAAACTTAGAGAGCCATAATGCACATGATAGTATAAGAGAACTTATTAAATGGAAAAATCTCACCCTGAGGTAAGAGTAGCCTGGCACTAGGGACTGGAGATTTGTGAAACTGTCATTGCTTGATTAAAATATCTTGTGATGTCTTCAAATTTCCTTCACTTTGATTTTACATTTTCTAAGCACCCTTCTGATCCTAATTTGCTTTTCCATGGCGGCTTCTCTAATAAGTGGCAAAGGTTCATTCTGGCTGACAAGAACATTCTTCAGAATGCATTAATAAATTGTCATTCTGATGTGTAAATCAGTCTTTCCTCAGCTAGGTCAGAGTGAGTCATCAGGCTTATCCCCCCCTCCATGTACTCACAAATACAGACTCTGAATCCCTGGAGGTAAATGGCCAGAGTCAATTCCACACCCTAGAGGGTGACTCTAACATCCTGACAGGAACGCATGCACTAGGTCATTAATTAGGTCCTCAGCAAGTTCTTTCTGGTGTTTCCTTCATGCCAGGTTCTGGTCCAGACACCAGAACCTCTATGGCCAGGAAAGCAGAAAGGTCACATAGTTCCAGAAGTAAGACATAATAGTTTTAGAAGATGCAGAGTATCAATATAGATAAACATAAATAGATGTGTAGAATATGGGTTAAGGATATTATGAAAATATTAAAATAAAGTTAATTGGTATAGGGCAACTGTGGAAACTTGCTGAAAGTTGCAATAGAGAAGTGTATCGATTACTTTTCTTGTTTCTTTGAACAAATACATGAAAAGACCCCATTTAAAATAGAAGCAGCAACATAAGAGATAAAGGGATGATTTGAGCTTACAAATGAAAGGCTATAATCTGTTGTGATTGGCTAATCATGATGGCAATCAGGAGGCAGAGAGAGGTAAATGTTCTAGTATTCAGATCTCTTTCTTATTTTCATTAAGTGTGATATACCAGTTCAGGGGATGAGGATACCATATTCAGGATGAGTTTATCTTCTCAGTTGAACTATTTTGGAAGTTCCCTAGTAGACAGAGACATATAGTATATTTTGATGGTGATTTTAAACTCTGTCCAGTTGACTTCCTGGTTGATGACTTATATGACTCAGTCCTTCCTACAAATGACTGAATTCACATTCTCCTGATACATTCAAGTTGACTTTGACTGGGTTGTAGACTGATATGTAGTCAGAATTTTTTTAAAAAAGAAATGTTATGGGAATATGTTTTTGTTTTAATACCAGGTTTGGTATATGGGGTGGCTTCAGATTGTCCACAGCAGTTGACTTTGATTTACCTCATGCTCTAGCAGGGGTGTGATTTTGCCAGCTACAGATACTTTCTGCAAGAGTATGACATTTGGAAATCTTGGAACTATTTGGAGGGTATATAAATGCTAGAGTCCCAAGAGGGACTGGTGGCTGCTACTCCTCCCACTGCTGTTCCTGCTGTTGGCTGGTTGGTGATTGGATGGTGTTGGTTGCTGTTTGTCAAGTGATCATGTGCAGAGACTAATATGAAGAAATTGAGTAGCCTGATAATGAAGATCAAACTTGTCCCAAGGAATTCTTCATCCCTGATCAGTAGGAAGTAGTCTAAAGATAACAATGCCCCCTTTCCCCTATCCATTTTCTCTCCTATCTACTGTCAGGGAGTTAAAAGGGTAGAGAAGGGTGGAAGAGAGGAAAAGGAATCTACAAAATAGCAAATGCTGGCTACACTTATGTGCTTTGTCTAATTTATGAAGAATCAGAGTAAAGCATGTATAAATAATGTACAAACGATCTGCTACTTTGGAGAGGAAAGCAGTTTTACCTGAAAAGGGGTGTGTGTTGAGAAGCAATGCTTGCTGTATCCAGGGAAGATCTAGACATTCCCACCATAATCTCATAATATACATTTCATTTCTATATCCACTTTCAAGTCATTGTAATACCAAGTCTTATATCGGGAATCAAACTTACATTAAGAGTATGACACAGTAAATAAGAGGGCACACTGTGAAAGAACATAGCTTAAAATTGTCTTCCAAACCTAAGATTTGATATATCAACTTTGTTAAGTCTCTGCTTCCTCATAATTATAGTACTTGAGTCATGAGCATTGTCATTATCAGGAAGCCTTCTCATAGTGCTAAACATATGTTACTTTATTAGAGACAAATAATAATTATTTAATCAATGATAGAGTATCTTTTTTGTATATGTAGTACAAATGCTTTTAAATACACAGAGTAATATGACATATTCTCTGTTTTGAAACAAAAACTAATTTTTAAGCAAGTAAGTACAAGCAAATCAATAGCCGCTCTTACCTAGCTGTGTACCCTGTGAGCTACAATTACAATTAGTGTGACAAGTAATGCCCACAGGTGCAATATTGGTGCAAATGTTGTGGGAATAGCCAACAATTTTCTAATTGAATTTAAAACTCACTCCACAGGAGGAAATGCATGTCTGGTAATACACACCTGGCCAAAAATCATGGTTGGGGTTCATAAGCCCCATAAGGTAAAAACTACTACTATTATTTTGCTAAATCAACATACTATCAAATTATCTTCTAAATCCACATATCTTTATTTACAGATTATAGCAATTCTCAGATCTTATCAGAGGAATTTCTTTGTTTGGTTGATGGTGTTTAACACAGAAACTATAAATGCTCAAAATGTAGATAATGATTGAGTGTAGCACTCAGCCCCAAATGAAACATTTATGTCACACCTCTTCACAACGTTTGAAGACAAGTATGGAAGAGGAGGTGAAAATATTGTTAGAGCAAGAAGTAAGAAGTATGTTGGCGTGATTCCATCCTGCGTGTCTGTTCTCAGAAAGAGTAGGCAGTTTTTGTTTTGTTTTGTTTTTCCATCTGGTTTCTCTCACACAGAAGTGCACGCCTCCACCTCATGGAAGACTCAATGGGCACAGACAGGAGTCCTCTTGGGCCTCAGAACTACTTTTTCGGTTGTGAACTAAAGGCTGACAAAGATATCACTATAAAGTGGGCAATGATGAAAGTAATCACCAGTTATCATTAAGAACGGTCAGTTTAGGGGCAGGGGCAAAAGACGGATTACACATCGTAGAGGCAGAAGCAATAAACTATGAAGGCAGTCCAATTAAAGTAACACTGGCAACATTGAAAACGTCTGTACAACCAACAGTTTCTCTTGGGGACTTTGAAATTACACCACCTGTGGTCTTAAGGTTGAAGTGCGGTTCAGGGCCTGTGCACATTAGTGGACAGAACCTAGTCGCTGTAGAGGAAAATGCAGAGTCTGAAGATGAAGATGAGGAGGATGTTAAACCCTTGAGTATGTCTGGAAAGCGATCTGCACCTGGAGCTGGTAACAAGATCCCACAGAAAAAAGTAAAACTTGAAGAAGACAATGAGGAGGAGGATGAAGATGATGAGGATGATTTTGATGATGAGGAAACTGAAGAAAAAGTTTCAGTGAAGAAATCTGTACGAGATACCCCAGCCAAAAATGCACAAAAATCATACCAAAATGGAAAAGACTTAAAACCATCAACACCAAGATCAAAGGGTCAAGAGTCCTTCAAAAAAAAACAGGGGGGAAAAAAGCCTAAAACACCAAAAGGACCTAGCTCTGTAGAAGACATTAAGGCAAAAATGTAAGCAAGTATAGAAAAGGGTGGTTCTCTTCCAAAAGTGGAAGCCAAGTTCGTCAATTATGTGAAGAATTGCTTCTGGATGACTGACCAGGAAGCTATTCAAGATCTCTGGCAGTGGAGGAAGTCTTTTTAAGAAAATGTTTTCAGCAGTTTGAAATACTCTGTCTTACTTCATTTCTGTAACAGTGAGAACTTTCCCTACTGTGTTTGATAAATGTTGTCCAGGTTCAGTTGCCAAGAATGTGTTGTCTAAAATGCCTGTGTAGTTTTCAAGGATAGAACTCCACCCTTTACTTAGTTTTAAGCATGTATGGAATGTTATGATAGGACATAGTGGTCAGATGTGGAAATGGTAGGGAGACAAAAAAATACATGTGAGATAAACTCAGTATTTTAATAAAGTAGCACTGTTTCTATTTGCTTAGTTAACTGTTTCATATTTTGAGGTTAAAAATGTCAGTGCCCTCAAATCTCAGTTGAATAATTCCTACCTTCCCCCCAGCTGTTGCTGCTCATCTTAATTTAGTCATATGTCTTTAGGGGCTCATAATTAAAACACCTTTACTCTGTTGGGGCTCATTAATCTAATTTGGCATAACCATTGTGATTCATCCTGGATTGCTGTGCTGTATTAACACATTATTGTAGCAATACATGGGAGATTACTCACATATTTGAGAACAAAACTCAGTGGGCACTATCTTGCTTGAATATGTTCTTAGGCTTTCTGTATGAATATTTTTCTTGATTTTTTTTTTTTTTGCTAAAACTTTACAAATGGTTTTTTTGAATGTGTCTGAATCTGGTTGTTGATAATTGAGATTCTGAGGTTCCCCAGAGGGTTGGTCATGAGGTAGGTTGAATATGGTACTGTGTTGTTAATTCCTAGTCATTTTTTTGAAGAAACTTTTTATTCAAGGGCTCCTTGCTTTTGTTCCTCATAATCTTTTTACTCAGGAAAATTTATACGTTACAGAACAGACATACAATCACATTTATTTTAAAGTTTTTTAGTAATAACAGACCCTGAGTAAAATTTGCATATTAGGATGGATATCCTTGAATTTTGCATAAAGGCCACTTGGCTAAATACTTGTTATTTGCTGAGTTTTATTGTGAAGAACATTTCACACATGATAAAAGTATGTTTGAGGCATTTCAGAAGCCTGGAACTGTCCTAATCCTAAACCAAACTTAAATCACCAGAATGATAGGACTATTAAGTCTTAACGTTTAAACCACTAAGCTATAGGAACAGAGCTTTGTCTAGTCAGACCTTTAGTGCAGACCTAGTAGTCCTGAGCTGGTTGGTGTTTCGTGGTGTGATAGTGTGCAGAGTGAACACTGAGCTAACAGCATGACAGGATTTGGTGATAGAATCTCAAGTATAATGTGAACCAGCCAAAATTAGCCCACTTAAGTGGTATTCAGGTAGTGCCTCCTACAAAGTATGCTAGGTTGTTGTATGATTAGTGTTGATTACATTTTCAGAAGTGGAGTTAACACTTGCCTTTTGAGGGGAGTGGTCTGAGGTTATAAATTGTTTTTGTTTTATTTTCTGAGACAGGGTTTCTCTGTTTTGGCCATCCTGGACCCGCTTTGTAGACCAGGCTGGCCTCAAACTCAGAGAGATCTGCCTGTCTCTGCTTCCTAAGTGCTGGGATTAAAGGTGTGTTCCACCATGCCTGAATTAAATAGAAGATTTTAACTTGAAGCTGCTTTTGTCTAAAAATTAAGCTAGGTGGAACACCAAATACTTTTCCACCATGTTGGGTGAGGCTGTTTCTGTTCTCAGTTCCATTCTTAAAGTTCTGTACAAGATGGTTCTATCCTGCCTGCTTGCTGACTTCTAAAATAATGTGGTTTAGTTACCCAGAAGGTGGAATTATAAAACAAAAGCATTTAAAATGTTCCTTATTATGAAAAAGCAAAGAAGATTCTTGTGTCTCAGAACTGATTCCTAGGTAGCTAACTGGATGGTCAGACCTGTAATTTCTGTTTGTGCAGTGCAAGTTGAGATAAACTACCTGTGCAAGATCTACAGAGCTGAGGTAAAGCAGAGCAGTTTTGGCTGAATGAAACACAGGCTGATTTAAACAATCATGTAAAATGAACAAGAGTAGTTTGCTTACTATATCATTTTAAAATCTGCTAGAGGGGGCATGGTGGCACAGGCCTTTAATCCCAGCACTTGGGAGGCAGAGGGAGGTGGATCTCTGAGTTCGAGGTCAGCCTGGTCTCCAGAACAGAGTAAGTTCCGGGACAGGCAGGGGTACATAAAGAAACCCTGTCTTGAAAAACAAAAATAACCCCCTCACTCACTAATACTTTGATTTGACTTAACACAAGGAATTAAGTACTTTCAGGGTATGGGGCTCAAAGTAGAGTCTGGGTTCTAGAAATATGGTTAAAGTTGCCGGCTATATCACCCAGTGAAAATTTTGATGGAGGCCTAACTTCATGTACATTGGTTCTTTGCCTGCATATATGTCTATGAGGGCGTTGGAACTGGAGTTCCAGACAATTAGGAGATGTCATGTGGGGGCTGGGAATTGAACCCAGGTCCTCTGGAAGAGCAGCCAGTGCTCTTACCTGTTGGCCATCTCCTCAGCCCATCCTCTGTCTACCCAATTCAACAGACTCCAGGACTGTTCTAGTCAGGTTGCCTGTTTGGGTTTGCTTTCAGTTGCTGAAATAATGTAAATTGCAAAGATGCTACTCTAAGGAATTGAATGTAGGTGCAGTGTCAACCACAGACTTAACTGGTGACCTCAGCAGACTGCTGTGTTGCTGTTAGATCATTCCAGTTTAATGTTTGTTGTACTGAGCATCCAACCTAGTTCCTCTTGTGTATTACCATTGCTCCAGCCCCAGTCCCCTTAGCAGGAGTACCTGGTCTTTGAAAGAGTTCCAAAGTTCTTCAGTGTATGAATGTAGCAGCAGATGATTCTAAAATGATTCCACTGGAAGGGGAAAGAATCTTGTCCTAGGGACCATTGTTAAAGGTGGGGATTACTCTAAGTAGAGATGTTTGTACATAGGTGGGTTTGTCAAAACTGAATGATACATTAAAATGAATATACACCTTAAAAAAAAGAAGTAAGAAGTATGGAGGTACTGTAGAAAAACACTATCTTTGGACCTGATAGGATCATTGTACTCATAAAGTCATAGCAGCTATGACTGTACGAGATCAAATCAGTCAACATTCTACTATGGACTGGGAAGGAGTTCATGAATTCCACCACTAACTGAGAAAATATGGACAACTTATCGTTTCTGGAAGAAGGAAAGTCAGTTTTCTTTATGGGTGAGGTTTCAGGTAGGTCAATAAAGATCCAGTGAATGGCTCCAAATTTGAACAAATTTTCACAGCACAAATTGGAATCTGGGATATTAAATTATAGAAGGAGGACATGAAGGTAGGTGGATAAAGAGGTGGGAGGGTCTTGGAGGATGTAAAGGAAGCAATTATGGATGATTATCATAAAATATATCATATGACATTCTCAAGTAAATAAATATATTTTATATAATATATTTAATAATGCATCTTAAGACCAGAAATAATCTCTTTTGAAGTAGTCAATTTAATATGCTTATTGACCACCTTAACAATAAACATGAAACTCCACATGCTCTATTTTTAAAATTTATCTTTGTCACCTCATGATAATAAAATCTGGGGAGCATATCTCACAATATGATTTTTGGTAGAGATATTAATGTGACTTCCTATTCTTCATTTGCAATTTAAAACATACACATAAACTGAAACATCCCTCCACAGACCATTGGACAAATACAGCTGAGGGAAGCAGATTAATGTCCTTCTAATATAATGGTTCCCATTGCAGTCACTAAAGGCTTTAGATCTGTGCTTAAGTGTGGTTATGTTTAATCTAATAATATCAAAATTCCTTGTTTGGCTAGGAAGCAAGACCATTAAAGGAGGAGTTCAGATGTGCCACATGAAGGTAATTTGCCTCCTTGATTAGCTTTGATAATGGGGAAGGAACCATGAGCCAAAGAACCTGACATCATTGAGAAGTGGGGAAAAAAATTCTCTGCTGAAAGCAAGAACACTAAGACCTAAATCTTAAACCACAAGACCTGGCTTTTTCAAGCAGCTCAAATGAGTGGAGAAACACTTCTCTCAGAGTGCATAGCAATGGATTACTGAATCTCATGGACACTGCATTTTCAACCCACTGAAACCCACAGCAAGCTTCTAACCAACAGAACTGGAGTTTGGTAGAGCTGGAATGTTTAATCATCCACATTTGTAACAATTCATTAAATAAGCAGTAAGAGGTCAGGAATTATCTTCATAAAGAAGACTTTGAGTCCTACATCCCCACAAGAGTACTTCATATATTTGGTACATATATATATATCAACACATGCTATTCTTACAACCTCCCTGTTACAGGTTCTATGAATATCCCCACTGACAGAGTAGGAACAGAAACAGAAATGTTGAGTAACATGCCTAGACACTTATGGCTAGTAAGTGGGGAGTCTGAACTTCACAGGTAGGTCAGGTGCCTCTGTACTCCAGTCTCAGACTCACAGGAAGGGAATGCTGAGGAAGAAAGAGTTACAAGTAGCATTGTCTGTTCTTCACTAAACAGTTTTGACTCCTCCATTAAAACAAAATCACATAGATGTAATTTCTTTATAGATTGAACTGAAATTCTATATTTACCATTGTGTTTCAGATGATTGAAATTTTGTGACAAAGCTGAACATGAATTATATCACTTTAATTTTAATCATGAATACAGGTAAACTCATAAATACAATTAGTGATGAACCTAGGTTTTTGAACTTTATTCATACTCTGGCAACACATCAAACAATCTGAGTCATATATATACATATATACACACATGTATGACCTGGTATATATATAATATAATATAATACAATATAATATAATATAATGTAGTATAATATAGTATAGTATAATATATACTAATATGAATTAATCTGAGAAATTTATTAACTTGTTAATCTATTATATTAATTTATTATTAGTAATTAATTTATTACTTATTAACTGGTAGCCCTTCTTTACACAAAAGATAAATGGGCCAAGAAAGAATTTAGGGAAACAACATCCTTCACAATAGCCACAATCAATTTAAAATACTTGGGGGCAACTCTAGCCAAGCAAGTGAAAGATCTGTACAACAACAATTTCAAGTCCTTGAAGAAAGAAATTAAAGAGGATATCAGAAGATGGAAGGATCGTCCATGTTCATGGATAGTTAGGATCAACATAATAAAAAATGGCCATCCTACCAAAAGCAATATACAGATTCAATGCAATTGCTATCAAAATACCAACACAATTCTTTACAGAAAGAACAATTTTCCACTTCATATGGAAAAACAAAAGACCTAGAATAGCTAAATCAATCCTGTACTATAAAACAAACAAACAAAAAAACATCTGAAGGCATCACCATCCCAGATTTCAAGCTATACTACAGAGCAATAGGAATAAAAACAGCACTGTACTGCATAGAAACAGACCAGGTGATCAATGGAATCGAACTGAAGACCCAGAAATGAACCCACATACCTATGGCCACAAAATTTTTGACAAAAGAAGACAAAAACATACAATGGAAACAAGAAAGCATCTTCAACAAATGATGCTGATCTAACTGGATGTCAACATGTAAAAGAATGAATATGGACCCATATTTATTACCTTGCACTAAACCTAAGTCCAAGTGGATCAAAGACCTTAACATAAAGCCTGACACACTAAATCTAATAGAAGAGAAAGTGGCGAAAGGCCTCGAACTCATTGGAACACATGACAACTTCCTGAACAGAACACAAAGAGTTCAGGCTCTAAGACCAACAATCAATAAATGGGACCTCGTGAAACTGAAAAGCTTCTAGAAAGCAAAGGACACTGTCATTAGAACAAAACAGCAACCTACACACTTTGAAAAAAATCTTTATCAACCTGACATCTGACAGAGGGCTAATATCAAAAATTTATAAAGAACTCAAGAAATTAAACACCAAGAAACCAAATAATCGAATCAAAAAATGAGGTACAAAGCTAAACCAAAAATTCACAAAAGAATAATCTCTAATGGCTGAGAGACACTTGAAGAAATGCTCAACATCCTTAATCATCAGAGAAATGCAACTCAAATGCAAATGTGATATTCCATTTCAAACCTGTCAGAATGGCTAAGATCAAAAACTGAAATAGCAGCACATGTTGGGGAGGTTGGGGAGAAAGGGGAACACTCCTTCATTGCTGGTGGAAGTGCAAATTTGTACAATCACTATGGAAATCAGTCTGGTGATATCTTAGAAAACTTGGAATAGCTCTATGTCAAGAATCAGCCATACCACTTCTGAGTATACATTCAAAAAATTCCTTACCAGATCACAAGGACATATCCTTGACTATGTTCATAGCAGCTTTATTTGTGATATCTAGAAACTGGAAACAACCCAGATGTCCTGCAACCGACGAATGAATAAAAAAGTTGTTATACATTTACACAATGGAATACTACTCAGCTATCAGAAAAAGGTAAATCATGCAATTTGCTGCAAAATGGATGGAACTAGAAAAGCTCATTCTGTGTGAGCTAACCCAGATTCAGAAAGATGCATATGGCATCTATTCACTTATAACTGGATTTTAGCCATATAGTACAGGATAACTATCCTACAACCAACAGACTGAAATGAACAGGAACATAGACTTTATTACCTATTAGTGGGACCCTTTGCCCTAGTGGATCTGCCATGTAGGCCCCCAGTGCAAGAGGAAGCTCTTAGCCCTCCTATGACTGCTGAACTGAGGGGGGCTGATATGTAGGGTCACCCCACACCAGTAGAGTAGGATAGGTGGGAAAGGGGGGAAAGTGTGGGAGAGTGGGACCAGGACGGGTGGAGGGAGGGGGCTGTAATGGAAATCCAACTTGAAATAATAAATAAATGTTTTAAAAAATCAGAACCATGATAATATATAACCAAAATTGGGAGAAAAAAAATCCTCCAAAAGAACCACTGAGTTCATTTTATGTTGGCCATCTATTGCTGGGAATGGAGTCAATAACTGTGGTTTGTATATCCAATGAGACTCTGTTGGAGAAAAGTAATTTTTCCTTTGTGAGCAGTTATTGAGTTTTAAGGACATGCATGCAAAATTTGAGCTTATTTAAGCTATAGTCCACCTTTACATTTCAATCAATACTGAGATTAACAAGAACAAAAAACATAAAAATACAAATTTTGAAGAATGTTAGAATTGACCCAACAATTTCAAGGAATCATTGGTTAAAGTTGAGAATTTAGTTTTAACTCACTAGTAAATATTTTGCTTTAGTTTCAGCTCAATGGCTGCCAATAAAAACTAATGTAGCACCAAAAACTGGGGACTTTCTTTGTAGTTTCTGCACATCAGTAAAAGGAGTAGAAATTGATTTAGGAAGCATAATAACAAGAAAAGAAAATGTTTCCTTGGAAATATTTATGAGGGAAACACAAAAAGAAATGTTTTTACTTGAAAACTATAATTCAATCTTTTAGTATAATTTAGATTATACTAAATTACATTGGTTTTCATAGTAATGAATGTACATAAACATATAGTAATATGTTTATGATATTTCATCTCTGTATTGCTTCTTTTGAGCTCTCCAGAGCTGCTTTGCTTCCTAGCTCACTCCCTTAGTCTGGACCATCAAAGGAATTACTTTCTTTCTGCACCTCAGGTTAATAGTATAGATCTTTGTAAGGTCTTGGAGAGAATCTACCAGAATAAGAAGGCAATTATACCCTAACCACCTTGTGTTTCCCAGAAAATAGATGCTCTTGCACACATTAAGCAGGAGAAAAGAAAATGAAGGATTCAAAACAGTCTCAAATCCCTAGTGGCAAGATGCAGGGAACATATTACATAAGAAAATCATTCAGCTTGGTTGGTATCCTTGATAAAGATAAAGTGTGGTGAAAGAATAAAACAAAGCAGTAGACTTGGCAAATGGAAGAGGCCACTTTCTTGTTGATTTAAATTATAACCAGCTCTAAACATGATTTACACGTTTCACTTTGTATGTAAGATGCTGTCAAGAGGTCAGGACAGGTGAAGTGATCTTCCTGCTGCATTGATTCACCAATACTCCTCCTGAGGCAGGAGAGGGCATGAACTCAAGCAGGAGCCTAGGCAGACACCATGGAATAAAGCTGCTTGCTCAGCTTGCTTTCCTAAACAAGCCAGGACCACCTGCCCCAGAGAGACATTTGCATAGTGAAATAGAAACCCACATCAATCACTAACCAAGAGATATCCACAGGCCAATCTGATGGAGGCCATTTTTCAATTGAGGCTAATTTATTTTCCACATGACTCCAGTTTGTGTCAAGTTCACATAAACTAACCAGCACAGATTCTACTTGGAATTTTGCACACTTTATAGTTTTGATAGTTTCCTTAAATCAAAGCACACTTCCAAACTTCATTAATTCTCCCAGTCACAACCTTTGCTCTCTCCACCTGTCAGGCTTCTGCACCCTCAGTCTTTGACATCTGTCCTTTGTTAGCACAAATCTGCACTACAGTGGAACTGATTAAAGTATTAAAAATCTGGTGACCAGTCATAACTCTGCCAGCACCTCTCTGATCATCTCTCTGAGCTCCATCCTCTCTGGATCAAGAGTAATGATTCTTAGTTTAGGAAAATATGAAAATTAAATGTGATGATAGTCAACTGGATAAGAATGTAACTAAGAATGTAAAATATAATATTATTTAAGCAGTACTGCACACTTACCTATCTTGACAGTCAGATGAATATATTACAATCATTCTATCATCATAGCACCCAAGATGTCAGCAAATAGTATCCCCCACTTAGCAGTCAAAAAAGTAAAGATCATCAGGATTTCTGCACATTAAAAAATGACAAAGTAGGGACTCGAATTAAGGAGCTCTAACTCCATATCCCATGATCTCTCACTGTCAGGCTTAAGAAAATATTTTCTCCCTCCTAATACAAAGAAAGAGTAGAAAACTTTTCTATAGTACAATATATCCTGTGTTGATAAAAACATTCCTAAATTGAAGCTAAGCTATCAGGCCTGTTGTCCTAAGCAGTGATGTTGTGGGAGAGGAGAAGTGAAGCAAATACATTATAAATCCTGTGACTATAAATGCCCAGCACTCTGCTCAGCACAACAGTATCTTCATGATGAAAGATGCCCAGTGAAAGAGAGTAATGCATAAAGATAAGCCATGAAAATGGGTATGTTAAAGTCCTACTCTGGGAAGCAGTTTACTGCCCAACTCTCAACACACTATTTTACTTTTTCAATATTTAGTACCTCTAAGTTTTCATTTGAAATGGATTTTTAATTTAGTTTAAATAGGTACCGAATACCTAATGAATAGTTAAAAGCACTTCTTATGGGATCAGAATAAAGAAGCCTCTTAACAAAGGTTAATGATTATTTATGGTACTATTTAGAACCTGAGCAAATGGATATCCATAAGTATTTGAGAGCGTTCCATTGCATTTATGAGGTTGAGAGCGGGCTGAAGGGGTACTGCTACTGCCTAAGAGTATTCTAATACAGCCATGTAGTGGTAACCAGAATTTGTTTGGAAAGCAAGGTTCCATGTTCATACTAATGCAGCTTCCACTTTGCTAGTTCAATAGAAATCAGCCATGTAAACAGCAAACAGCTCCCACCATGAAGTTCTTGAGATCTACTACTTTGTCCTATTGATTTATACAGTTGTACAGAAGACATCAGATATAAACTCTTGAAATGTGCCAAAATGGAAACTGACTGCTTCAGGATCTAACTCAAAATAACGCCACTGAAGGAATACTTTTAAACTATTTATTTATTATTATGTTAATATCTTTATATGCCTTCGAACCCACCAACCCGAGGATATTATTAGAGACAGAATGTAGAACTCTTTAGCTGTAGGTCCTTGGGGCAATTCATCAGCAGTCCAGTCAAATCATCATACACAGGAACAGGTACAAGCAGCAACAGGAACACAGCCAACCAGGAAACCAGCAGAAGTTTTGGGAAGTAGCGGCAAAGATGTTCAAAGAAGCATGACTCTCTCAACTCCAAACGGGGCCCAACCTGGAATCCGTCCAACCTGGGCAAAAAAAAAAAAAAACCCTCTGCATTTCTGGGGTCTCCATTCATACCTCCTCAAAATCTACACCTCGCCAACCTCACGCCCTCCACAGGAGGCACTTTCTGCTGATCAAGATCACGCACTCTCCAAAGAGTCCCCCCATCAAAGAATGTTTTCCAGCAAAAAAGATGTTCCTCACGTGTGACAGTTTCTAACTGGAAAAACATCATGCTCTCTTCCATCAGGATGTTTTGTATGCCCCTTTCATGAGTCTGGTTTTCAGCAGTGGACAAAACACTGCCACATCCCAAACTTAAAACAAAAACAAGAACACATTCATTCAACACAACCTTGTTTCTAAAGAAATAAAAAGATCTACCACATGTCAACATAATCATTACTATCAGTAAACAACATTTTTAAACTATTATTCAGATGACATTGTACATATTGATATAAATAAAATTAAAATGAAGGCAGTAGCAATTATTTTTGTTCTTTTAACTAATTTCTAAGAGTGACACCATGCTTTCCCCATTTGATTTATTATTTTCACACCTTTCTATTACACAAAGTGAACACTTGACTTTTTGTCCCTTGTAACAGACCTCGAATATTAGAAAGAAAAGATCACTTAAAATCTGGTTGAAATTCTACCTGTGATCATGATTATGGTTTTAAGAGTTGACATTCAGTGTCCTTTTGGCTTACTCAGTATCTTGATGTACAAGTTGTTAATACTTAATAATAATAATATTAAAATCATTTCTGCTTCTCTCAAATAAAGATTCAGCGAGGCAGTGCATGTAAACACTTGAAAAGTTTCAGCATTAAAGATACTGCAAATGATGAGGTGATTATTAGGATTAAGAAAAATGAACATGAAAGAAAACATTACTGATCAGATGACATGTATGTAAAAATACTTGTGGCTTTTGGAAGGCTCTAAAGCAGTGGTTCTCAACCTGTGGGTTGCAACTCCTTTGGAGGTCAAACAACCTTTTTATGAGGGGGTCACCTAAGACCACAGGAAAACACAGATATTTACATTATGATTCATAACAGCAGCAAATTTCAGTTATAAAGCAGCAACAAAAATAATTTTATGGTTTGAGGTCAACATGAGGAAGTGTATTAAAGGGTCACAGCATTAGGAAGGTTGAGGACCACTGCTTGGTACAGCATTATCAAATAGATAAGCAAATTAACATTTGCAGATGCAAGTATAAAGCCACATAAATATTATGGTACTTGACATAATGCTTTTAGAAGAGGACATAGGTGTGTGTTTTCACAAACACAATAGGATAGTTTCAAAAGCAGAAAATAAACATGTCTTCATTATTATGTTCAATATCAAAATTCATAGATTTGGCTACATTGGAATCTAATAGATAATAGAAAAATCTACATTAGATAAACATGAGAATGAAGATTTCCAATATTTTCTAAATGCACTAACATATATAAAGAAATTAAATGCACTAGCTATAATGCATAAATTGTAATATTGTATTTTAAATTCCTATTAAATTTGTATTACTAATAAGGTAAGAACCAATAAAGACTCTTTTTCTTATAATAATAAATACAATACAAAACAATAAGAACAACTAGGCAACAATTATGAAAATTATAAGGTATAACATACATTCTCAATGTCTAGTCCATACATATTTGGCAGCTAATATAGTATTCTACTATCTATCTCAATGAGTTTAAAGTTTTATACCTAACTCAGTTTCCATCTTAACTTGCATTATCAATTATATATTCCCTTACCTGTAAATTTCATAATTTTATTTTCCTAACAGCTGAGTGATAACTCATTGTATACACAAAGTGTGTTTTCTTTATCCAGTCATCTGTTGATGGTCATATGGCTTACTTCTAGTTTCTGGCTTTTGTGAATAGACTAGCAATAAACACACACACATACACACACACACACACACACACACACACACACACACACACACACACAAATGAGAAGTCTCTTTATGATGGGATCGAATTTCCTCTTTCAGACCTGAGCAAGAACTGGGCTGTAGAGCAGCAGAGAACATTTCCATGAATAGAGGGAATAGACAAGGTGCACTGCCATTCTGAGGCCAGCAAGGTAACAAAACTTTGCTTGCCACTCAGAGCTAGACTAAGCATTCATGAGTAAAGGAAATTAGATATATCTCTTCAATTTCATATACCTAGTTAAAGTCTTTTTGCTTAAAACAGTACAATTTTGAGACAAAGTAGCCAATTGGCTGGTATACTTCAAAGCAGAGTTATCAAAATATAAGTATAACCAGGAGTGGTGGCACACGCCTTTAATACCAGCACTTGGGAGGCAGAAGCAGGTGAATCTATGTGAGTTCTAGGCCAGCCTGCTCTATAAAGAGAGTCCCAGGATAGTCATGCCTGTTTCACAGAGAAACTCTGTCTCAAATACACACACACACACACACACACACACACACACACACACACACACACACACACACTCATATAAAAAATAAAAGTTATCAATGGTCATAGATGCCTGCCTAGACCTGTGATGTCACATACTTTGGAGTCAGGTGAGAGGATAACTTGAGCCCAGATATTTGCAGCCTTGGACAACATAACAAGTTCTCTTCAAAAGGAAAAGCAGAAAATAGTTTATCTTTCTAGGCGAGGAAAACAAAACAAAACAGAAGCCAAAAGCCAAAACATAATCCTTGGGAAAACCTCAAATCAAATATATTTCCATTGACAATAATCTCTTGTCGGCATCAGTTTCAACCCTTTTCATTACTCTATGTTCAATAAGATTTTAAACATCTGTTTCCATCTTAATGAAGGAGGTTTCTATGCGCCTCATTAATCTTCCTGAATTATACCCACTCATCATCATATCAGAAAAGCCCCAGTTGGCTAAAAGTAATTGGGTTGCATATTTTATTTAAATTGATTAGCATGTATTTATGTGTATTCTTATAGGCTATGCTCTTGGGATCTAAACTGTGAGTTAACAGCTCTGTCAGTGAGCTCTCAGCCCAGTGAAGAGGAAAGTTCAAAAGGTTGATGTAGTGGTGCTTAAGTGCTGGTGCCATGTCTGAATATGTGAGAGAAGTGCCAGCCCTCTCCAGTTTTTGTTGCTCTGTCCTACTCCTAAAGAAGCCGTACAGATTGGAAAGCCGGAACCAGAAACGTTCCCCAGAGGTCTTTCCTTTGTATTTAGGATTGGAAACCACAGTCTTGAAGAATGTGTCACCATGCACAGGTCTGGCATTGTAAAAGACTGACTTCCCATTGGTAGGAGGTATTAAAGTTTGAGTAAAATTTGCTTTAAGCTTAAAAGGAGCATGAGATTTCCTCCAGCAAGGGTGCAGGAGCATGGAAGTGAAGGAGCATTGAAGTTGCAGGTCTTTACATCTGCAGGAATGTGGAGGTTGAGTGTGGATACAAGGACATTCAGATACATTTTGGGGTGCAGGGGCATGGCATATAGAAGTATGGGACGAATATCATGAAGATACAGGACTGTGGGTGCAGGAATGTAGAGTGCGGAACTGGGGGTACAGGAGTGTGGGGTGTAGGAACATAGAAAGGCTTTTAAAGTAGTGCTAGCTAGTTAAAGAAATATAATAAATAGTTATCACAGAGAGAGAAGAGAGAAAGAGCATGTGCATTCAAGAAAGAGGGAGGAGGAGAAAGAAGGGGAAGATAGAAGGAGAGGGAAGGGGAAGGAGAGGAAGGAAGGAGATAGTGGAGGTAGGACAGAGAAGGGGAAGGAGATGAGGAGATAAACAGAGGGTTAGGAAAGGGGGAGGAAGGAGGAGAGAGAGAGAGAGAGAGAGAGAGAGAACTAATAATTGGACCTATCTCCCCAACAATGACTCTATATCTCAGAAAAATAAAACCAAAACCCAAACTTAGAATATGAGATAAGTTAAGCTTTGGGATGAAGCTTTACTTGTATGTACATCGCTTTTTTTTCTCTTTGATTCCTGTCTCCTTTCCTCCCTTTTTTGTTTTCCTCAAGAATCTAGCTTTTTATATGGAAATCTTCTTTTAACCAGGTAACTAATAAATGAATCTTATTACCAAGAATAGTGTTGATTTTATGCACAAGAATGATGTTATTTTAACACGCATATAAAGGGATTGCAATAATGAAGAGGTGAACAATATTTTATAAGTAGCTCCAGTATGCCTGGAACATAAGAATTTAGCTCTCTTCTTTTTATGTTAGATTTCTTTGAAAGAATGGACTCTAGGGAAGTCTGTTACTTCCCCAAATATAACAGCAGAACTACCAAGATAGTGAGCACCCCTATGCACCCTCTGTAGCTCTTCATAGCTCTCCTTTCAGTGACTGCATCAGACTTAACAATAAGGTAGCAATTGAATTTGAGGACTCTTCAACATGTGATAGTGTCTGCAGGGTCTTAATTTTGTATTCTTTCTTTCATGATAGATTTCAAGCATATGTATTTCACTTAATTATGTCTATGAGGAGAAAAGATTATGCACATTATCAATGTCTGTCTCTTGTCTCATAACCTTTTGAAAATTGCATTTATTCATCCATTCAATAAGTGTATTAATCCATTCAATAAATGTCTGGTGCTGGGAATATGAATCTAAACTGCATTCAGAAAATTAATATTATTAATCATAAAGACATTTTCTTAATATTCTGAAGTTTGTTATACTCCATTTCTTTCTAAACTTTGGAATTAAGATCCATTAGGCAATACCTAGAATAAAATTGGTAATTCTTATATGTGGATAAAATTAAAAGAGCTATATTTGCATCTGGACTGAGGAAAATAAAGCAAATCCAACTGGCAAAATTGTTGTCATAGCCAACCACATGATATTTGGCAATGAAAAATAATGAGGAAGTTTTAATATCAGTAAAATAAAGCTAAGATAACACCACAGACATATCTAATATTGACTGCTCACAGATCCACATGTTTTAGACTCCTAATTGCTGCAGTACCTCTGCACTTCACAAATTCCTGCCCATACCGTGTCTTCTGCCTGGTACCTAGCTCCAGCCCTCTCAGCTCTTAACTCATTTCCCTCCCACAGAAACACTACAAGTGGCTTTATGAGTTTGTGATTTTTATTTCCCATTTATTACTTAGTGTCTATACGTGGATATAATGTGGTTTTGATAAAACTGTGGTGGTATGAGTTAGAATGCCCCTTATAGGATTATACACTTAAATACTTGGTGCCCAGTTGATGGAACTGTTTGAGAAAAATTAGAAGGTTTAGCCTTGTTAGAGGAGGTGTGTCACTGGAAATAGGCTTTGAGGTTTCAAAAGCCTTTACCGTTCCCAGTTACCTCACCTCCCCTTCCCCCTCTCCCTTGCTTGTGGTTCAGATGTTTGCTCTCATTTATTGCTCCAGTGCCATGCCTGCCTCTCTGTTCCTCAACATAATGGTATGGATTCACCTTCTGATACTGAAGTCCCATATAAACTTTTTCTTTTATAAGTTGCCTTGACAATAGTATTTCTTCTCAGCAATAGAAAAGTAACTAAGTCATAAATACACCCCCATCCCCTCTTCTCCAATTCCCCCCTTAGACTCCTACTATTTTCCCCTCCTAATTTCATGTCATTGATTTTAAAATTTAATACCACTGAGTACATTTAGTGCTGTCTGCATATTTATAAATACAGGACCATCTACTAGGTAATCTCTCAGGACCTACATCGCTGAAGAAAACTAGCTCTCCGGTTCCCAGAAAACATCATTGTCATTATATGCTCACCTAGAGGTGTCACTTCTTTGCCTATTCCCCATCCATTCTGGAATTTTGGCTGACTTGGTCTAATGTAAGTCTTGTACTTACGAATTGCACTGTCATGTCTGACAAATAATGTCCCTCTGCCAATATCCACTACTGCTGGCTCTTACAATATTTCCACCCCATCTTCCACAATGATCCCTGAGTCTTGAGTTACATAGCTTTCCCATTTAGTGACAAGAACTCCATGGTCTTTTTCTCTATGTGTTTACTAATTTTGCATCTCTGTATTGTGACTTGCTGTATAAGGAAGTTTCTCTGATTAGAGTTGAGAGATATACTCATCTATGGATATAAAGATAAGAACACATAGGGTAGTTTATTAGTGTGTCTAACTAGCAGAATAATATTGCTGGTTCTTCCCCTAGAGCCTAAGGAGACCTAATCATCCACATGTTTATGGACCAGTTAGCAGTACCAGTCATGGCTTCCATTTTGTGGAGAAGGCTTTAAATACAAGCAGAAAATGATTGATTACTCCTGTAACATTCATGTCACTCTTGCATCAGTGGGCACACTTTACCAGGACAGTCATTATTATAGTCTATAGGATTCATAGTTTGGTGGCACTGTGGATGATGTTCTCCCCTAGTAGCATACACAGTATACAAAAGCTAGCTAGTAGAGATGAAGCTTCCAGGTTGATATAAGATTGATTTATCCACTTCCATAACTTAGTTATGTTGTATTTTCAGCAGTAGGTCTCACTATCAAGTTCTGCAGGTTGGTCAACAACAATGGTAATAGCCTGAAATGTTTAGTGAGGACTTTTGGGGCTCCACTTCCTGATAACTCTAAAAGAGATAATTCCTAGCAGTGAGGTTTTTTTTTTTTTCTTGATAGTTCATGATGTCTGAGGAAGCATTGTCTTCTTTTATAAGGTAAATTCATTTAAATTCTGTTGTATATGAATTTATATGCATTTGTTTTAATTTGTATATTAGTATGCTCCATACTGAATTTTTAGATGTCTTTAGTATTCATTGTCTTTCCACACAATTTCCTGTGTCATTATCTCCTCCTGTTTATACTATCTGCTTTCCACCCCTTTATCCTTGATATCTCCCCCATTATCTCTCACCAGTTTACTGCATTCTAAGCCTACTCCAATTTAAACACACAAATTTAAGGACTGCATCCATATATGAAAACATGTGGAGTTTATGTTTTTGGATCTGGGTTGTCTCACTCATAACGACT